>JARACY010002856.1:0-38487 GCA_029255725.1 Scrobipalpa atriplicella
TAATCACTTTCAAAATAAAAAGTCTTCTAAAAATTGTTTCTTCGAAGTCGCTAACAGATTCAGCTTGTTTTCGAACAAAGTACTTTATTTGCCGGCGGCGAGGCAGACACCACTCTGGTAATAAGTTTTTATGTCGCGCTTCTTATAAATTTTAATCTTTGGAAGCTTGAAAAAAAACCTAATAAATTAATTATTGTTGCTGAGTTCCGCCCCCATGGTTTACAAAATCGTATTCCGTAGTATGTATCAAAACTTTTGTGGTCACATCGGTCGCTGAATGTGAGGTGTAGTGTATATGTGCTGTACTTCGGCCACCTTCGGCTGAGGTTGCGCTTTGAATAAATCAGGGACGGTGGTAGCAAGGTGACCGTTTCCTCGAAGAACGCCCGCGGCCGTCATCGGGCCTGGTCGCTCTTCAGTGCCCAAAACTGCAATTATTTGAGCTCGTTACGTTTAGCCATATTATATATTCTGTGGTTTAGCCTGTTATCGAACTACCGTCCGCGCGGAGATAGACGCAATTTGGATTTTGACGACCCTTGACAACCTTTGACCGCTAATCCCAGTCCGTGCTGCCGTGCAGGGCTGACCTACCTACTTGAGATAGATGGAGTCGCAGATCCCTTGATATCTGACCACTCTTGTCGATAGGAAATTGCTTCTTCATATTTTTTTTTCATTGATAAATTTAATAACATTTGGGGAAAGTTAGTTCTGACTATGAGAATTCGCTGGCACTTTTCCAGCACATTTTTCTATTCTGTGCATAGGTATAGATAGATGTTATGATTTCAAAATCTAATTTTAGGTATTTTTCTAATCTTTCTTCGATTGCCACTGGAATTCTCTACCGGCTATTATATCTAGAGCCAGTTTATGCGGAAAATTCTCAAAGCGAGAATATTTTTCTAAAGAGAGCAGCGATGAAGTTGTGTTGTGGGCGGTAGATTATTTCGTGGCTGCGCCGCAACCTGACACCTGCCACTCCGCGCTCTTCCTGCTTTTTGTCTTGTCTCGCGGAGCCCCGGAGCCTCCGCCAAGCCTTTATTTACACGATCACGCCATCTATCGGCCTGTCGAACAAACACAATGAGGTTGGCTTTTTTCTAAAAACCTATCAGGAAAAACTTCGGCGCCCTATTCTATTCTAAGTATTTTTTATTGTGACTTATATAAGGCCTTTTTAAATAAAATGCAAATATTTTAAGGGTGGATTTCTATCATCAAACTGAACAACTTTCCCCAAGGAACATAGGTCGAAATACGAAAAAAAACGTGAAAAACAAAGGCAGGTAGTTAATATATTTATATTGATTAAAGAAACGTTTATTCATACTTAGTTAGGTCTGATATTTTCGTTAGGCATACACAAAACCTGACAGCCTGTATACGAGACATCTAATAAAAGTAATGGATATTTTGTTCACCTGGTGAAAAGTGTCTCATCTTTTCCTTTTAATACGCTTTTCCGACATTACAAACTCATTAAAAATAGAAATGGCTCCCTGAAAATGGTCTGATCATTTACATCTCATGAAATATTTTAAGGATATAGTATAATAGGTAAGTGCCTACTTATTACTTACAATTTTTGTAAATAATGTTTAGTTGCAAAGTAAATAAATTAGGTTAGGTATCTGTCTTCCTCCGAGATTTATTAATATAAATAGGTAATTAAGTAGCCTTGTGCTCTACATTTGAATAATGTAAGGTAGATTTCCTCAGGGGCCACACAATGTTGATATCGTCACTTTGAGAGACCGTTTCGAGTTTGGTTAGGACAATCCAGGACAAACCCGCTGATTACCTTGCTTCGGTAAACACGTTATAGGTAATACCGGCGGTCCTGATCTATAAGCTATATAATCTATTTATTTATGTTAAACCAGACATATCCACAAGCGGAGTCTGTAACGATGTTACCTGAAGTGAACAGATCCTATCACCCCACTAAGAATACCAAGAGCTCTTTGAGTCATTCACAGATCTAAAAAGCACTATAAGACAGAAAATTAAATGCACGGCAAAAGAGTGGAACTCTCTACCTGCGTCTGTGTTACCGAATGCATACAACCCCAACACTTCAAAGTTAGAGTGAACAGGCATCTTCTGGGTGATCTCGCTCCATCGTTGACTCCGTCTCTGTCGCTTCCGACCTAGACTGGAGACTCGACTAAACCCATTTATAATTTAAAAAATGCAAACAGCTGTTCTCGCAAGATTTATCCCCATTATTATGTGCAGCATTAGCTCGAAGTGTTTCATTAAAAGTCAAAGCTCATCCTCTCAGTGATTCGTGTAATGTTGTTACTAACCGGAAGTCGAGCTGAGAATTGCATCTCATTGTTCCAGAGACGAAGCTCCTAGAGGTTTCATCATTCAAAGGTAAGAGACACAAAAGACTGCATTTTAATTAGTTTGGAGCATATTGAAGATAGAAATATTTCGTCTCGCGTTTGCTTGATAAAAAACATTATAATGCACAATATTTTTTTTTAGAAAAACGAAGAACGCGTGTTTTTCATCTATAAGATGTAGCTAAAATATAGTTTTAGAAGTAGTTCGGTTTAATAATTATAAATGGAACACACCTATTTGACATTAATACAAGGTTATTATCAAACACTTTAGTACCTATACACCTATTCAAGCAAGTCAATGATGGATTATATCTGAAATAACAGCCACTATTAGCATAATAATGGAGTAGCAAGACCGACATAACGACGTTACATTTGCTTAGCAAAACTTGAGCGGAGATCATCATAAGAGCAAACATTAGCTCTGTTATAGAACAAAGAGATCTAGATCGAGTTATAAGGTGTTACTTATTGGGCGCTTTTCCACTAGACGGCACGTCAACGGCAACGGCGACGGCACGGTACCGTCGACGATATCGTAGGTGAGATAATGTATGAAAATCAATGAAATTATATGACACGCTTTTCCACTTGACGGCACGGCACCGTCACGGCATGTCATCGATTCCCATAGATATTGTCACGTGATCTCGCCGTGCCGTCGCCGTTGCCGTTGACGTGCCGTCTAGTGGAAAAGCGCCCATTGGGAGACGTAGATACGGTTGAGTTTTATCAGTGTTAATAGTCAGCTCTAATCTAGTTAGTTGAAGCTCCAAAACGTGAGAATATCAAATTCCTTCTATTAAAAATCAATCCAACGACCTCCGTATCGAGTTCCCAGGGCTCACACTATTAGAACACGAAGGTAAAGAGGGTGTATAATACTTTATTACGTATTCAGGAGTGTAGAGGTGCGGAAAGCTCTTGTGTTTGTGTGCGGGTGTTTGAACAGGGGGTAGCTTTATTTGTTTGCGGATTTCCACCTCACTGGTTTCCCTTAACCCTTCTAATGACAGCAAAGTAGCTTTGACGTCGTAAATCACTTGTGAAATCGAAAACATAAAGGAAACTTCGACATGTTAAAGCTAGCGCTATTTATCTTTTGTTCAGGTCCTTCTAGAGGTCGTCGGGGTTCGATTGCCATGGAGTATAATATAAAATAATAAATTCGCCTCGGGCCACGACCTCAGGCAAATAGCTCGCCCCTGGTCGATCCTGGCGCAAAGGTCCCCATAACGCTCTTTCACTCGTTAATCTTTTTAGTCAGTGGTCAGGCTAGCACTTTGCTGGCTGGCACTTTGAAAAACTATCTGCTTTTGCGCTGTACTGAATCAGCACGTCTTACATTCCAGTTTCCGTGGTAGAGAAGTGAAGCGTATATGATTTAATCTGGTCTAAATGCATCGAGCGCAAGTTCTCGTTGTCGCCTCATCCAAAGCAACTCACGCCTCGCAACCACAGATTAAAGAAACTGAGGAGATGGATACGCTGAGCAAACAAACTCCTAACATGAGATGATACCTTCTTTTTATTTGCTGAAATAAAGTACGATTGGACTCTACGATTCGCAGGCTGGTTGGCGAGCGCAGAACAAAATAACAGAACTGCACAACTTTCCCCAAGAAATATACGATAGCAATATGAAAAAGAAATTGAAGTCATCGAATGCATTCAATATGACGACTTTATCCTTTACAGGGTAAGCAGAGCGTAAAACACCTCGTAAAAGGTGCCTTCGCCACATCTTACATAAATTGAGGGCAATTTTAGACTATAATTAATGTGTATCGCTGTATTGACAGGATGTCTACAATACATTGTAACCCTCGATTCCCCTTTTGCCGACTTCTACAGTATGCCGGGCAGGAAGGGCGGATTGAACATTCTAGATTTTTCTATCGTCCAGCATTGAAGAAGAAACCCTATCTGTAAATGGCTAATTATTTTTGAGGCGACTAATTACTTATTAGGCGTCTAACTATTTGGTTACAAGAAAATCACCAGGGAATGGGACAAATGGTAGGATAAATAACATACCTACTATATATTCTGTGCCTACGTGCAGTAGCACATCTCCTTGGTTTCTGTTATCGTTGCTTACAACTTATTAGATTTGAAGAGTTTTGCCGACGACGCTCCCGAACATATCAATTTATACCTCGGGAACCAATTTGCTGTGAGATTCTGCGAGCTCCCAAGAATTTATGAAGCTTATTTTTAAATTGAATTTATGACATGTCGAATTCGATTTATGTTAATAAAATAAATAGAAGGGAAAAAATAAGTTGAATAAAGAATTTACCGATTGAGTCTCATGTTTAACTCATTTTTGCTCATTCATGTGTGTGCTTTAGTTGTAAACTTGGTTAAAACTATCTAAAATTTGTTTTTTGTGGCATCAACTAGTTAGTTGCAGGTCTGCCCTCTATCGGATCGTTATTAATCCCACTAATTGAATACAGAAGTGGAAGTGACGTCATAACCCGATTAATTTTGCCCTTATCTCTATGTAATTCAATTGCTTTAGGTGTTTTTTATTGTGAAACTATAGATTATTTGGGTAAATAATTTAGACCTCAAAATTTTGTATTTTGTAGTTGTTTCATGAAGTCTTCTTCTTAAAGAGTTTAACTTTTAAACCATGGTGTCTGAGTTTTTAAGCCGCTTATTGGGCATCTGGCATAGTTTGTGTGAGAATGGAATCTTTTTTTCTAACCGACAATCAGGTAATTCAGCCTGCATTGAGAAAATCTCACAAAGTGATAAATTGACAAATATCAACTACCTATGTGTTCAGTAGTTTGATGAAGTAATACAGTTAGCAGAATAAGTTGCTCGGTTGGTGGCGTCGCAGAGTAATTTGTCTTCGGCTCTGTCTTTGGTCCATTACGTTAACGACCAAGAGGAAAGTTCTAAAGACTTCTAACAGTAGACTAACTGAACAATGGATAAAAACTCATCACATTGAACCATATATTTGTAAGTACGCAAAGAAAATCCTACTTACCAACAAAATATTTAATATGATACACACAAACATGAAGCCGTGTGCAAGGGACAAATCCCTTACGGGTAGGCAGAACGTAAAACGCCTAGTAAAAGACACTTTCACCAAGTCTGTCAAGGTTTGAGGGTCATTTCAGAAAGTACAAACTGTGTGTGTATTGCTCATGGTATATTGCTATAGTGATGGATGTTGTCAGCCTTATGTCAAAATTACAATACACTGACACCCTCGAATTCCTTAGTTTATTTTTACAGCATGCTCGGGAGAGAAACAGCTGACATATTCTGTTTTTCTATCGCTCCCATTCCAGCACGGAAGCTTATGTACGATATTCACATTGTATTTTTAATAGTGTAGTGACCAGCCCCGTAGCACAGGTTACTTATAGGCGGGGCGGGCCCTATAGCATGCCGCTGCGCGATAACGAATATATCGCATCTATCTGTCACTATGTCATATTTCCGTACAATTTAACAGATAGATGTGATAAAATATGGATATCGCGGCTGCAGCTACGGGGGCAAAAGTCAGCCACACACAGAAATGTCAGCTTATCGCCTGCAATCAGCCAGGGAAGAGACGTAGCTGGGAAATTTTTATCGCTTCCATAAACATAGAAAACATTTCTTTACTTTTACACAACAGTTTTTAATTTCATTCCACTTTGTTATCTCCAAGAGTTTGCACTAACTTGCTTGTTGCGACTCTTGGGCCCGTATTTATAATCAGCTCTCAAGAGTGACAGCTAGTTTGAGTTCGTATCAGAAATGTCATTTCAGTACAAAATGGTCTGTCAAATCCATACTTAATATTGCTCTCAATCTTGAGATTGCTTTATAAATACGAGCCTTGATATAGAAGAACTCCAGTAAAAAGTACTTTGCTAATTTGCAGCTGTTATAAATTAGTCTTGCTTGTTATAAGTTTGCTTATCGCATTATTTCGCTCCAAGGAAAGAAAAACACATTGTTTTTTCTTACAAAAACAAGTTATTTTTTATATGCCAATTATGATTAGTCGCTCTAAGAGATTTACGTAAGATATAGAAATTTATACACGCTGCATCAAATAACCCAATCGAAATATTTCAAACCTATGCTTAGGTCGTTTTTGCTCTGCCTACCCCATTAGGGATAAAGGCGTGATTTTATGTATGTATATTTAATATTTACGACCGAAAGGTTGAAGTTTCATTACTATACAACACGACAAGTTCGCTGAAAGCCAACCCATTGGGCGCTTTTCCACTAGACGGCACGTCAACGGCAACGGCGACGGCACGGGACGATCACGTGACAATATCTATGGGAATCGATGACATGCCGTGACGGTGCCGTGACGGTGCCGTGCCGGCAAGTGGAAAAGCGTGTCGTATAATTTCATTGATTTTCATACATTATCTCACCTACGATATCGTCGACGGTACCGTGCCGTCGCCGTTGCCGTTGACGTGCCGTCTAGTGGAAAAGCGCCCATTACTGAATTCACGGTAAATAATAAATTAACGTTCATCAGCGGGAACCATTATAAATTATAAATAACTGACCGGCATCAGGTTATTTTAGTAAGTAAATTGATTTATCACACAGGGGAAAAAGCTTGTGAATGTGACTTCTTTTGAAGCTATTCGGAAATAAATGATTTGACAACAGTTTTTGCTGTAAATATAATTTACAACGGTAAAGATACTTCCAGAATTTCTACTCCTCTGTATCTTATCCAGTAAATAATGCGTCACTGACTTTAGTGCCTTTTTATGCTTATTTTCCATTACGTTAACGATCACGAGATTCCGAAACGTGTAAGCTAGACTCATTTTCACCGTATTCTCATCTTGTAGACAGTTTATGTGTCTTTGTGTGAAGCTCTTAAGGTAACGACATGTTTGTGTCATATAGACGATCAGTAAATATTGTTTTATACTTCAAGTGACAAACACTAAGCCAATGAACCTACAAAACTGTTTATAAGCTACTTTAGAAGTAGAGATGGTGCTATTTTACCTTTATATACTACCAGCCGCTTTACGTTCCTCACAGTTAAAAATCTTGGTAATGAATGATAGAAAATTCTATCTTTTAATAATTCACTCCCCCGGCTGACAAATTTTCGTTTTAAAACTTACCTACTACCAGTTTCTACTAAACAGACAGTCCAGAAAAGACACCCATTCATGAAAATAGCTGTAATTATAACAGTTGTAGGATCCAAGTTGTACGACCAAGTTATATGACCTTTGACGCTGCGTGTACTACATTACAATTATTTACTGTGTACGTATGTACCAAATACATTACATCACAACATTGTACAACAACACTTAGGATGGAAATGGTTTAAGTTCAAGACTAAACTAACCTGAAACCACTGAAATTGCTTCACGTGTTCTGCCTAGAATGGATTACCTTTCCGTAGTTAGGTTTGCCTCTTTCCTCATCTAGAGTGACTTCAACTTGCGCTATCTCATACATACACACACTTACACAAAATAAGATATTTCCTCGGGTCTACCAAGTTTTTTTTTTTATTTTACTTGTCATTTTATTAAATAAATATTAACCTAGTTATATTGATTTTAGTAAAATAAAATATAATGTACTTCTATTATAACGATTTAAAGGCAGCGTAAAAATCGTAAGAATATTATTTTCCGTAGCATTTTATTAATGTGCCTTTAAAAAGCACTTTGTTAACGAATTAGAATGAAATATAAATGTTTTAACAATTTTGTGTTCCGTTTTCTCCTCCAAGTTTCCGTAATTAACAGAGACTTATGAATAAAAGAAACGTTGATAGAGAGTAGAAAAAATACATAAATGGGCCGATATACAAGGTGTAACAGAAAGGGTAGGTATGTGCAATGCACCCTGAAGGATGTGAATCTGTCCATGAAACTGAACAACTTTAACCAAGGAACATAGGTCGAAATACGAAAAACAAAATGGTTTGCCATACTAAATGTGCTATCAGCTGATGCATTTTGTATGGAAGGTAAATTTTTTGACCTATGTTCCTTGGGGAAAGTTGTTCAGTTTCATGGACAGATTCACATCCTTCAGGGTACATATACCCTTTTTGATACACGTTGTAGAATATTAGAATCACTGGAATAAGTACATATTTGGAACTTATCAACTTTTGAGAACTAAAAGGTCAATCGAACAAACTATTTATACAAATTACATTATAACAAAATAAATATGATAAAATTTATAAACCAATTTTCCTTATTTTCACCTTATTATAGTTAGCTGAAAATACTCTACTTACTTACTGCATAATAAATTAATTTTCTTCTCGTAATAATTTCCTATAGATCTTCAAAACTTAGTAGGACTTAAGTGGAGTTGACTTAACAATTATGATAAACCTATCTATCAGATGAAATAGGGTGCTCAAAATTAAATTATTTTACACAGAGCAGCTGATCCATCAATTAAACTTTATTGATGTGCGTGCAGCAATTATTAATCTATTTAATTCACTAATTTAATGGGCAATCTGGGTGATTATGATATTTTATAAACCCATCACATTGAAAAGAAATCATTTTGATACATTTTTTGCACTCACAGAGCTATATTATTTTCGCGTAAGTATATTTTTTAGCGTTGGGCCGGTTTTCCAAAGACGCGGGTTCAAATCCTGTCGGCGGATGAAATTTTTGATTTGTTATTTCTAATATTATTTTGAAAAGAAATAAGTTTATTGTAAAGTAACAAGGTTACTATAGAGAATCCAGTGAAAAAAAACAAGCTAACAGAAATTAAACGAGAAAATGTTCTGCAGCTTTGAAGTTCTTTTATCTATGTTTGTTTTTTTTTTCGCTTGAGGCACTTGCTCCTCATTTATTTATGCCTCGGAGGTTTGCAAACAGAACAGGAAGAGAATGTTATGAAACGAATGTACACAGAGCTGTATAGTATATTAGGCAACGAGGGAATAAAGCAGTGTCTAACGTCACGGGCAGCATATTGAATCCTGAGCGGAATGAAGGATTCTAGGATTAATTCCCGAGCGCAGCGAGGGAATTAAATCTTTAATTCCTGAGCGAAGCGAGGGAATTATGACAAGAATCCTGAATGTAGCGAGGGATTCAAGTCTGCCCAAGGCGAAGACACATTTATTCCCGAGGAGCATACTATATTTTACACACCTACTGCACAGATTACTTAGACGGTGGCAGGCGTCTGTAAGATAATAAAGCTCAGAAATATACCTAATCATGTAATATTGATACATAAATAAATATTGAAAACATACCAGAAGCAACAGATCCGAAAGTCAATTCACACTCACTGAACTACACTTCACGTTCACAATCCACTACCTACGTATTTTTCCAAAAAACGAATTGATCGTATTTAACATATTCAACATAAATAACAAAATACGATAAAATACTAGTCACAATGTCTTCTGGAGTCAAAATATTAATTTCACTCGACAATTTACGAAATGGAAGTAATAATCAATGAGAGAAAAACTTTTGCAAAATCAAACCGCGTTTTCTTTTTTTTAGTTTCTTTTTTTTATACAAAGCAAAGAGCACATACAGATAACTAGTCATACAGCCTTTTTACACTCGCCGGGAGGCGCAGAAGGCGAGTGTGGCAACAGTTTTAATACACACACAGCCATATTTTTTTTTTCTGAAAATTATTTTCTTAGTAGTTCACATGACATTCCAAATTCAAATCACATAATAACCCTTGGGCTATTAAGGATTTCCATACAACTTTAAATCCCTTGGGATTATTTTCTTGCTTTAAACGCAAGTTCCTTGATACATTATGTTGATATAATAATGCAGAGGTGTGTAAATTAATTTAACACTTTCTTTCTCTGCTTTGTAGAGTAAGCTTGTATTGTTTTGCTTGCAATATGCAATCAGGTTATCTGTAAAAGTCTATTAAGCTTATATATTAGTTTATTACGCAGTTTCATCGCGTCGTTTACTCGTCAAAGTTTTTATTTCTATACATCATCAAATAAAAAGAATCTAAACTGAGTTGGAAAAATTGTACAAACAATGTCCTGACCAATCTTTTTAGCTTGATTTTCAATTGAGGTAACTTATTTTATAACATTATTTACTAATTCGTATGCTATTTTTATGAGACACTCCACTGAAATAAACTTTAAACAACATGTTTCATGGAGAAGCTGTTGTTCAGTTTTTTTATTTCTTGCGTAGAAACGTGGTAGGATCGGCAATACCGTCCCTGTCAACACAATGATGTATGTGTGGGATAGGATTTATCTCACGGTTATCCTACTAATATTATAAAGGTGGAAGTTTGTTTGGATGTATGACGTGTGGATCTTTGGCACTACCTTTCTTATCTACCAGAGGTCTATTGTGGATGGTGTAGTAGATATGTTACCTAGAAAAACTCGGGAAAAAGTGGGAAAACTTAATTTGCCGCAGGTGAAACCATAGGTGTGAAATTGTATCAGAATTTTATATTTTTGTCACGGCGGGGGTGGCGCTCGACCACGGTAAATCTTGTTTTCATTTCTCATACTCGGAAAGTAGTGTTGTTTTGATCTGACTATTGGGTGGAAGATGCTGCTTTCCTTTCACAGGGAAGGAATAACTCATACAAATTTCATCCCCACCCTAGGGCGGGAATGAACTTTAAAAAATAGAACTGCTTGAATTGCTGTCAGCTGTGAAGACTTTTTTTCATATTAAAAAAAAAAACTTTATGAAATGTCGTGACTTTTTAACCAGCTAGTGTCACTGGCCAGTGTGAATTTAGCGCAAACTTGCGATGCGAGTGCCGCGACAAAATTAAAAAATAATAATTAAAAAGTCAACACAAATTGGCGGGATAGTAAAATCTGTTCTTTTATGTATCTGTGACGGACTTTTGTGCGATATTTTGTGCTAAATAAGTATTATTTTCCTCATATTCTAAATGAAAAGTAGAGTCATTGCCACGGGTAGAAGAATCAATTCCTCTCGGACTATAGCCGCCCTCGCTGCGCTCGGGCGTCTAACTACCTCGGGAATTGATTCTCTTCCACCCTAGTCTATGAATCTACTATTTATTTTCTAATCCGTATCTTTTTCCTCTTTTTTGTTGAATGTGGCCGATGTGTGACCGCAGCTGGGTAGAAAATACATTAGATTAGTTAAGTTGGATTTCTGTGGCGTAACAAAAATAAAGAGTAAAATCTCTTTCATTCGGTTTAAGAGCCTTGATTCGTAGAGCTAGCGCCAAGGATGCATCGCCATGTAAGTAAATAAGCTGTTCTAACTTCGTAAAAAAAACGATCATAAACTTTCAAAATACCGATTTTTACACTTCCCTAGGAATAAAATTGTTCCAATAATCCTATACTTATTTACTTATTTAATCTTATAATCCTATAAGTAATTAAGTACCTATTTAACGCCTTATTAATGCAATGCAATGGCGCCATGTATCTACATCTCTTTGGTCCTGCTTATTTTGTAGAGATTGTTGAATATTAATAATATTCTGTATAAGTAGATATTCGAAAGTTCAGTATTTATCAGGCTGCTTCAATGGTAAAGTGCTGAAACTGTTGTATTGTTTGAACTCGTATGTTACAGGATCGATGAAGTTTTAATTGGAAACTAGTTGTTAGCATAGCAAGCCGACAGAGGGGAATGGGTAGAGGGGGGGGGGGGGGGGTTTGTGGCTACGTAAAATTTAATTAGTCTACATAGCTTGTTCGGGTGTTTTTGGAATTAGATTGTTATCGGCAGTTACTAGCTAAATGGGTTCAAAAAAAAATATTTTAATGATTCTCTATTTTTTTATCGATTATCGGATTTTTTGGTGGAAAATCACAAAAGTTTAGGATCATGGATCATGGAACGATTTCCTACCTGTTGCTACAACCTTGTAAATTTCGACCTACTTCATGTTTAAGCTCAGTGGATTACTTTTAACAATTTTACACAATATCAAATTGGGTTCAGCACTGTGTTGTAAGCATTTTGTATTTGATTTTTTTTATAATCGAAATTGGTTTGCTCTGGGTTTGCTCTTGACTCATCCTAGGTCGTGGGCGACAGAGACGGAGTCAACGATGGAGCGAACTCACCTAGAAGATGCCTGTTCACTCTTAACTTAATTAAAGTTAAAAACGACTTTATAACGTTTTCGCATAACATAACGATTTTTATTTGCTTAAGGCACCTACAACATGTTTACGTATTACAAAGGAGCGAGATTTGCCGGCTTTACTTGCGGTTTGCTGGATATAAGCCAGACCTACCTACTGTATACTGCATGACTTTTAATGTGTTTGCGAACAAATCCCGAGATTTCAAGGATTTACTTTACAAAACTAAATTATATACAAAGTCGAATAGAAAGGGTAGAGCAACCTAAATGGGGCCGCACGTACCTACTTTGAGGTATAAAGCCTACGTGGAGAAAAGAAATCAAAACTATCAAAAATTGCCTAAATTAATTACTACCTAATGAGCAACAACAACAACAAATGCGACATCAAACGTACGAATATACAATACATATTTCACCCTGGAAAAAAAATATCATCCTTTAGCCTACATGTACATTGTACTTACCTAATCCATCGAAACGTTTAGGCAAGAAATAGCTGGCGCAGCGGTCCGCATCCCTCATGCGAGATTTTTCAACAAGTTTCTCAATTCTGACGGAAGCTTAGCAGTGATCTAAAATGACAATACCTTACTGCAAAACAAAACTACCTATATATCAAACGCAAGAATAACATATATCACCCTGGAAAAAAAGATTATCCTTTAGCCTCCATCGAAACGTTTAGGAAAGAAATTGCTGGCGCTGCGGTCCGCATCCCTCATGCGAGATTTTTCAACAAGTTTCTCAATTCTGACGGAGGCTTAGCAGTTTTACTGCTCCCCCGGGCTCCCCGGATCGCTTCGCCTACAAAGTAGGTATTATTTCACTTGAATTTCCCGCGTCGGCAGTTTTATCGCATTATGGAGGTAGCCGTGCCGGTTTCCTTGTATCATCGTACCGGTCTCACGTTAACTGCTTATGCACATTTATGTTGTCCTTTTTTGCTGCCTTTAGAATATGTTTTCACTTTACATCTTTACATTATCAAAGTCTGATAACTTGATGTTTTTACAAAAGTATTCTACGATTATTTTTCAAGGGCGGATTAAGGGAGGGTTTTTTTTGTACTGTACAGGTTTTCTCACAGTACATACTTGTCCCCCCCCCCAGAAATAAATTCTGGATCCGCCCTTAGTTATTTATTTTATTGCATCGGATCTGAGCGCGGATTATTAGAGATAGGTATTAAGAGATAAATACTTTTGCCCGAAGTTTCGGTTTCTCTAGCCGTCTAAAAATTTCTGGTCTTCTTCGACTTTGGTATCTATTATGTGGCGTTCAAGCTATCTAAATTAACTTTACATAACCATAACTAGATTCTGACAACTCAATATTATTATAATTCGTGAATCTAAACAAGACTAAAAGCTACATATCGTACGTAGGTGTACCTTCATAAATTGTACAATGACCATGATTCTTGAAACTTGATATTATTTACGAGGCCCTTGACTTATACACAGTTACCTATGAAATGTGAAATAATGGAAATCTAGACGTGCCAGACGTGTATCACTTTAGTATTCACTTTGATCGAGCAGCTTCTCTGCTATAAAATTGCTCGTAATTTTTGAAGAGGTTTCTGAGAAGCAAGAATGAATACAAAATAAAAAGTAGCAGAGTGGGATTCTGTTTGAGAAATAACAAATCAAAAATTTGACTCGGGCTGGAATTGAACCTGTGACCTTCGGACACCGTTCCATCGCTCTACGATGATTTAATAATGTCCTTCAAACATTTTATCGTAACATGAAAGCAAAGGAAAACCCAGTTTGTGTTATACCCCAGCGCTCAACTTCACTCGATTTCGGAAAACTTTCAATATTGGCAACATAATTTTCCAATATGGCAAAAGAAACTAACAAAATTGAAAGGCCAACCAGAAAGTGGTGAACCGTGGGTCCACCCAACCACATTAATATTACATTTCGCCACTTGTGCGTGAACATGATAGAGAGTGGGGAAAATACACGTTTTACCAGAATACTCCGCCATAACTTTGACCAATACATCACGCAAAGTTACGATGAGCTTCAAATTAATACAGGGTGTAAAAAAAAGTACTGCGTTCCTTTAAACCATATGTTCTACTAACGATACCAAACAACTCTCCAAAAAACAAAAATGTAAGCTCGAAAAAAAAATTGCCGGGATTTGCAGTTTTGTATGGACAAGGCATTTTTTTTTCACGCTAAAATTTTTGTGATTTGGGAAAGTTGTTTGGTATCATCAGTAGAACAAGTGCTTTAAAGGAACGCAGTACTTTTTTTTACACCCTGTATAGAAAAATACTGTCCAGTTTTATGTTGACCGCGTTGAGATCGGAAACAGGGGTAATAAAACGCGTGTCGATGGATTCCGAATAAAACCATAAGAGGTGGATAATAAAAAATAAGCAATTACTATAAAAAATCTTTACAAGAATCTTAAAAAGCTACGCTCCATTGAATATTTAGGTTTCGGAAAATCGTTCTATACAGGGTGTTAGTTTAATTGCGTACCATAGCTTAGGGAGTGTTCAGTAACGTTAAAAGAGCCCATAAAAAATATTTGAATGAACCTTATCTATCAGGTTAGCGCCAAGGGTCAGCGATTAACAACACAGGAGATGCAAAAAAAATTGCTTGATTCAGTCCCGCCTAATGTGCAGGAGGTCGTGGTTCGATTCGAAGCTTATAGGGAGATGTTTCGTCACCAATATTGAATTCAATACTTGCAGAAAACCTACACTGCACTACTACGGTGGTAAAAGGGAAGTAGTAGACCTTTTCCATATTAAGGAAAATCTTTATAAACTAAACACGTACAGGATCATCGTTACCGAGTTATGTCTGTTTTGTAGGTATCGTATGATATCGTGTAAGTATATATAATATAACTACTTCTTTATGCCTGCGGCTACATACGTATTCTGCGTTAACTAACCATGAAAACAACAAAAAATACTATAATATTATAAATTTGGATGTTTGTTAGTTGTGTCAATCATGCTTCAACTATACACTTGAAATATGACATAGACTACTTTGCACTGCGTAAAAACCTCAATTACTACGGTAAAACTCATTTTACGCGGGTAAAACCGTAGCGGAAAGCTAGTGCACAATAATAAAATAAAAACCATGGATAAAAACATGATATTTCCAATCTATCTGAAATATTACCAAGTTTAGTTAGACGAGGGATGCAGCCAATACACTCAACTTATTACTTCCGTCTTATTTTCAGCCAAGAAAGAACAGAAGCAGTTCAAAGTGCCGCCGCGCCCAGTAAATTTGTAATTTTCCGGAAAAACCTTGCCAGTTTTTTTTACTCTGTAATAAGCACAAAAGTTTCTTATTTACCGATGGTTGGTTCACCAGAGAACGTTTATTATTTGGAAACTTTCTGGATTTATGTGTATCCACTGACTTTTTCTGACTTCCGTTCCTGTACGTAAGTAAAACTTGGCGTATTTACAAAACTCACAGGTGAGGTTGTCTTTTGTTTTAATTTATTAATCAAGTCAATTGTTAGCATGAAATAGTTAATAATTGAAATCATTGAAACGTGTAATATTGTAGTACAAGAAGTACACTAAACTACTTTTTACACTAGATACTGCTAGGTATCTTTTTTTTCGAAAGGGTAGTTCTGGATTCTAGTTCTAGACCAATAATGAAAAGAGTACAGTGAAGTCACTGGCGTTTATTCATTTATTTCGTGGGAGTAGTTGCAAACCAGGAGATCTTTCACGGAACTTTACCACCGCTAAACTGAGAACGTTCAGCCGGCCTCCAGTGTAGGAAAACGTGTTACCTGGGGTGGAATGCTAGGTAGATCCTACCGCCCCAAAATAATAAATCAGAATACGGATGCCGTCACGTACACTGCCAAAAGATTATTGCGAATAGCCACGTGGAGGTATTATTTTGTTTGGGTCTTATTAATTTGGGAGATAACCATTCTAAGTTTTTATTTCGCCTATAATAATTGAGTAGGTATTACTTGGATGGAAGCCATGTAGAACACATTGTGCCCTAAAATGAAGCATACACAACTGCATATAACTTTTGGAAAATATAAATTGAAAATGTAAACTTATTTCTTTTTTCTATTTATCATCATTCATCAAATTCAGCATTTCATAAATTCAATTTAAAAATAAGCTTTATAAATTCTCGTTGAAGCTCGCAGCAGATTGGTTTTCAAAGAATAAATTGATATTTCGTAAGTGTCAAAACTCTTGAAATATAATAATCGTATGCGAAGATATCAAAAAATAAGGAGATTGTGCCCATCACATCCAATCGTAATCTAATATTTCAAAGGAGACAGTGGGCAGAGAGATACATACTGGGCCTTTTCAAAGCGAGAGAGAATAGGTATAGATAGATAACCAAGGGTGGATTTAAAAGGTAGGCAGGGGGGCACGTGCCCTCACCCCCCCCCCCCCCCCCTATAACAGTGTTTTCCATCACAGTACGTACTTGTGCCCCCCCCCCCCCCCCCAGACAAACATGCTTGTGCCCCCCTCCCCTCAGAAAAAAAAACCTGAATCCGCCCTTGTAGATAGCCATGCTTCAAAACCGTTCACATCATCAGAAGATGTCAGGTAAAATATTTGCCTATAAGGTATGTATAAAAAACACAAACTAGTAAAAATTCTGAAAAAAAAACACATTATTAAATGCTACGGGCACAAACGGACTTTTTGCGAAGCGATTCGCGGAACATTTTCCAACCGTAACTGTTTTTATACGCTTAAACATGGACTTGCCTTTATTAAAACCTGCAAATGAACAAACTCTGCCAATGTGCTTATTTTACCTCAGCTTTACAGCTCTTTGTAGCACAAAAAGGAAAATTTTTAATAATATTGCATAATTTTTAATCAAAATTTGTAGTTTAAATGCAATTTATTTTATCAAATACTAATACTTGGTTTGAAATAGGATAAATACGAACGTACCTGATAGCACTGATAGTTAGCTATAAAACCTCATTATTTGAGTAAATGTAGGATGCATATAAGCTCTTTATTGTCTGTAGGTGTTCTGAATAAATTAAATTAAATTAAATAATAAATTATTGTACCTTAAAAAAAACTTTAAAAAAAAAAGTATCCTATATAAGGATAAAACAGTAATGGTACAAAGGCGGACTTATCCCGTTAAGGGATCTCTTGCAATCAACCTTTGATAAACCTAAAGGAGACAATTATGTATGCAGGTAAACTAAGATAGGAGTAATTGGAACAATTTTATCCTGACATAAGATAAAATATAAATGACACTATTCAAATAGAGATGCATAATTTGGACAATAGTGGGGTACCATTGCTACGTAGCAAAGAGCGTAGCTTTACCTATTTGACTTTGACTTTTGACCCTATGGGACCATATAAGTGCGAACAGTTTTGTTTACAACCTTCTTTTTCTTCTTGTTTACCAACTTAAATAGAGATAGTAGTGATATTTCTCAGACAGTTTTATGAATCCCTTGACCAATGACTACATTACGTAGACTCTAAGCGTAGACTAGACGTAAACACATTATTTATATCTTACTCTTGGATACAACATCCACGTGCAACTTAATAAAATCAAATATTCGGGAAAGCTCCCATCCTTCCATCATCACCTGATCTTGACTTGAGTGATGAGTACTCGGCTCGCCATAATTCAATTATCATACCACGGTACCTTACCCGCGGGGGATAACACCCCCAAACATGAATACCTCCCCTGACTTCCCGCGGCGATCGTAACTAGCGCACAACAACACTTAGTCGGGTAAAGCAATAGCAGCCTTCATCGCCCGGTATACGTAGATTACATTAAGACATTATTATTTTGTGAGAAAAGAATCTCTCGTTTCTTTTTCTTTCACGGTCTGAAGAGACGTCAGCGATTTTTTGTCGGTTGTCACTATTTAGATAAAATATCGAGCGAGATACTACGTGGATTAGATACTACTAAGTAAGTACTTACTATAACTTATTTTCTTTGCTTCAACTGACTTCAGGGCTAAAAGATACAAATATTCTTAACCCGATTTTTTTTTCACATGTTGTTTTATTTTATAAATACTTTTATCGTTTCCTAATTCTTCCGATTCAACCACGAAAACAAGCTCTTTTGCCGTCATTAGAAGGGTTAAGGAAAACCAGTGAGGTGGAAATCCGCAAACAAATAAAGCTACTCCGTGTACAAACACCCGCACGCAAACACGAGAGCATTCCGCACCTCTACACTCCTGAATACGTAATAAAGTATTATAGACCCACAAAACTGCCTCTGTGGTCTAGTGGTTTGAGCATTGGGCTCTCGATTTAGAGGTCGTTTGATCGATTCTAACGGAGCGGGGGTTACACAAAGTTGATTTTTCAATTTATAACTTTAGATTTTCCCAAGTTTGTTTAGGGCAATGAAGGCTGAATCTGTTAATTCTGCCTGAGATGATTGTCTGTTAAGAAAGATAAAATATAGTGCGTTGGAAAGCACGTTATTGAGCCGTCTGTGTTTGCTGCCTTTCATAGTGGTCGATACACAAACCATGTCAGGTCTAATTGATGCTAAACTCTAATACAAGGGTTCATCGGGTCGTTTAAGGGATTTGACAGCCCACTCGACAGGAAAATAGACCCACTTAGTTTATGAAAACAAACGGGACGTGAAGAAGGACTTAATTTATTCTACGCCGGAAGCTTTTAACAGCAATTAAAAACACTCAACACTTTTAAAAAGGAACAATACTTCGTTGTTCTTTTTTACTGCTCCAAAGAAACTGTGTTTCACTGACAAAGCTACATCAAGATCAACATAAAGTAGTACAGTTTTTTGAGTAGGTACGTATACTTACTCGTTATCACATTTTCTTATTATATTTATATTGAGTTGTATTGTATTAAAACATTTTTTTATGAAATACATGACATTCTCCTTTGGAAATATGTTTTTGATATCAATGGTATAATAAAAAGTCACTCTATTTATTTATTTAACAGTTTATTACACACATAGAGATACAGAGGACACAAACATTAAAAACAATAGCACAACAGGCACAGCTTATCTCTAAAAAGAAATCTCTTCCAGCTGACCTACGGTAGTGAGAGTGCATAAGTGAGGCAGATAATGCCCTATTGTAATGGGTATTTTATTCATTTATTGGTAGGAAGTTTACTTTTATTGAATACGCCAATGTTGCAATAAAAATCAATAGCGTCCCGTAGGATTTGTATAACTGACCATTTTCTAGCTTTATATGTGTGTAAACTGCCAGTCACATTTTCTTTTATCGTTTTCCTTTTGTAAAAACACAAATCTTTATACAAAAAAATCACGAAACAAAACAGTGTTCAATATTGCGCACTAGGTATTACATATCTTTAAAGTTAAAACTGCTGCTCTAGGTACTTAAAACTAGAGTTAACTACTAACATAAGTCAAATAAAAAAAACAACCGAATCTACGGCCCGTATTTATAATCAGCTCTCAATAGTGACAGCGAGTTTAGGTTCGTATCAGAAATGTCATACATACATACATACATACATAAATCACGCCTTTATCCCTAATGGGGTAGGCAGAGCGTTAACGACCCAAACAAAGGTCATTACGCCACGTCTGACAAGTTTTGAGGGTTGTTTAAGATAGATCTGTATATTGCTGTAGTGACAGGTTGTCAGCCCATCGCCTAGATTACAATATATTAAAACCCTCGAATCCCTTAGCTGGTTTTTACAGCATGCCCGGGAGGAGATGCAGCTGGCACATTCTATGTTTTTCTATCGCTCCCAGTCCAGCATGGAAGAACTGAACAGAAATGTCATTCCAGTGCAAAATTACCTGTCAAATCCGCACTTAATATTGCTCTCAATCTTGAGACCGCTTTATAAATACGAGCCTACGTCTCCTATATAACATCTCGTAACTCGGTCTAGATATCTTTGTTCTATAACAGAGCTAATGTTTGCTCTTATGATGATCTCCGCTCAAGTTTTGCTAAGCAAATGTAACGTCGTTATATCGGTCTTGATACTCCATTATTATGTTAATAATAGTGGCTGTTATTTCAGATATAATCCATCATTGACTTGCTTGAATAGGTTGATCTTACGAACAAGAAATACTTAGGTTACAACGCAAATATAAACGTTTTTTTTTACTGGGTATGGGTTAGCCCTTGACTCTAGACACAAAGGTCAGCGATGACCGTGACAGAGTCGACGATGGAGCGAGCTAGCCCAGAAGACGCCTTAAAAAAAAGCCAACCTCATTGTGTTGCTTCACAGGCCGATAGATGCCGTGATCGTGTAAATAAAGGCTTGGCGGAGGCTCCGGGGCTTCACGAGACAAGACAAAAAGCAGGAAGAGTGCGGAGTGGCAGGTGTCAGGTTGCGCCTCGGCCACGAAATAATCTACCGCCCACAACACAACTTCATCGCTGCTCTCTTTTTATTAGAAAAAAGTGGCCGTAGGCCTAGTTTAGCACTCGCTACTAAAATCATTAGGGGCATGGCAAATAGGAAGCGGTGCGGCGCGGGCGAGGCAGAGGCGTGTCAATTTTGTATGTAATTTACGTCTGCGCAGCGCAGCTTGATTTGAAGTTTCTATACAAAAACGACGCATTGGCGACGCACCAGCACCGCACCGCTTCCTAAATGCCATGCCCCTTAATGCAACTGTATATTTGGTACCGATGCACTCCAATAACATAGTATTGGTCTGAAAAGGTCATTTTCAATGCGTCTGATAAGTTTTTAGGGTGATTTTAGATATAGGACTGCTATTAGTTACAAGATGTAAATACATCGCCTAAGCTGCATTTACCCAAAATCCTAAGAGCAAAAACAAAGAATGTACTACAATGCACTCCATTCCTACCATGGAAGCAATTTTATCAATATAGAGAAAGTAAGGGAAGGCAATTTCCTGTCAGCCTGAGCGGTCAGATATCAAGGGTGAGATGACTCCAACTATCTCAAGTAGGTCAGCCCTGCACGGGAGCACGGACCGGGATTAGCGGTCAAAGGTTCTCAAGGGTCAAAGGGTCGTCAAAATCCAAATTGCGTCTATCTCCGCGCGGCCGGTAGTTCGATAAAAGGCTAAACGTAACGAGCTCATATAAATGCGGTATCGGGCACTGAGGAGCGACCGGGAGCGGCGGCCGCGGGCGCTCTTCGAAGAAACGCTCACCTCGCTACCTCAGCCCCACAGACTGCAGTGATGTAGACCAAAAGGAAAATTCTTCATACTGTATGAAAGCTAGCGTGCAACTTTTTTTTCGTACCAACATTGAAAGTATGCCATGTTTTGTACAACGTTCTTTGCGGTCTAAATTGCACAATATATTTTTTTTTTATAATCGACACGTATTAGCCAGGGACGACCAAAAACAACCTAGCAGACAAGGTTTAAGATAGAAGGTATAAGATTTTTGTGCACGATAGGTATAGACGTGGAATTTATGCCAATGTAGATCTGTGCGCCGTCCCCTGATTTATTCAAAGCGTAACCTTAGCAAAAGTACCGCACACGTATACACCTCATATTCAGCGACCGACACGACTACCACAAAAGTTTTGATACAAACCACGGAATACGATACCGCAAACCTCAACAGCCCAATCCACGTATATTTTATTCAAAATCATCTGAACTTAATGGAAAAATTGTTTTGATAAAGGGCGCTTTTCCACTAGACGGCACGTCACCGGCGACGGTATGCCCGAAAAGCGCCCAATGAATGACTCTACATAAGAAACCGTTATAGACGGATATCTGTTTTCTTTTCGATCAAATAATTTCGTTCAAATTACTCACCCCATTACAGCCAAATATAAATTATTCATGGCCTCGCATAATTATAATGAGGGCGAGCGTCAAAAATAATTAATTTAAAAAAGTTATAACGTCTTTCAAGCTTTCGAAGATTTAAATTTATAAGAAGCACGACAAGAAAACTTATTACCAGAGTGGTGTCTGCCTCGCCGCCGGCAAATAAAGAACTTTGTTCGAAAACAAGCGGAATCTGTTAGCGACTTCGAAGAAACAATTTTTAGAAGACTTTTTATTCTGGAAGTGATTATTGCTGGCCTAAAGGCAAATCTGACGACATTTTTGAAGTTTCTGCTTTATTTAAAGTCTGTTGGAACACACGCTTTAACATATTTAAAGCTATAAAATACTAAATAAAACATTATAATGTTATTGACTCAGAGAAAATATAGGTAAACAATATTTCAGGCAACTGTAAAATTATAAGTTCGTATACGAAATGAATTCTAAAGTAACAGATTTCACAATGATTCGGCCACAAAATTATTCTTCTTTAAGTACTTACTTATGTACCAATTAATGAAATAAGTTCAAAAGCCGTGCCCCTGAAACGTAAATTTTAAATGAAATACGTTTACTTCAAAGATAAGTGGAGCTGGAGCTTCTTTGAAAAGTATCTCATTGAGATGAAAGAAAAGCGTAATTCTTTATTGATTTCCTTTTATATGCGAACACGTCTTTTATATCTTCTGTACAAAATAATTTATATTATATTGGTACAACTTTTAACTACCAAACAGAGGACATATACATTTTTTTTTTAAGAAACGAAAAATAAAAGAATTTCATAAATTTATTTTGCTCCACAACACAATAACAAATTTATGCCTATATCCTTGTATTCACTTGAGCACACACTTACTTAAATACTCGTAATGAGTTTGATTTTATATTCTGAATAAGACAATTTCTGATCTAACTCCAGCATCTAGTGTTCCACCCTTTAGCCCAGTTTCACAAGCATTTGGCCTGATGATGCCCGGAGTCGTCTGAGACAGTAGCAAACAGGACCTTAGATTAAAAAAAGAAGGTGTTTCACCTGTTATATCAATGACAAAAAGCCTTATCTACAATTATTATAATGAGTCTTTGGTTCAATTTATGACACACATTCAACATGTGCTTTGTAGTAATTAACCTTCCTTAAAATAATATTGTTTTTAATCAATAATTACCATTCCAAATATTACGTTAGGTTACCAACAAATACATCAAACACGATCAGCAAATGAACATAAATTTAATAATAAATGTTGGTGTTGAATTAATTTTCTATTAATGTAAATAACGAATTCATTAATAATCAAAATCAGTCTAATGAAATTAAATTTCGTTGATGTTTACTTCATAAATACGAGCCCGGTGGAAATTAATGATCGGAATATTCTGGATAATTTATTATCTTTCCTGGCAGAACTCTCGTAGGATTCATGCCAAAACTTTGAAAGCGGTAACCCAAACATTTTTATATTATTTAATGCATTCTTTCACCGTATAACTACTTGCCGAACTTTATTGAAGAATATGTTTGTAGTAATTTAAACATTACATTTTAATATACCTACTTACCTTAGTTTAGTAGGTAGATACTAGAATTGTGGGAAAGACAGTACAGCCTGTTACACAGTTATTTCATAGTTGGCTCACGCTGTAGGGTTCCTATACCGTGTTGCTTGTTATTATGTACAATAAATCCTAGCCTAGGTCTTCTCGAAGAGATTTCTTTTTAGAAATAAGCTGTACCTGTTGTGTCTTGTTTTTATATGTATTATCCTTTGTATTTTATTGTGTACAATAAACTGTTAAATAAATAAATGTTTTTCAATGTTTTCAATGTTGAAGTTAAGTATAATTAAGCATTGTTTCTTCACTTATTATTAATCTTTAGGTAACCAAACTTGTCTTTTCTTGTCTTGTATTGTCTTGTCTAGCTATAGTGTCCCACCACCGCTGAACCAACCTACCTATCCAAGGTATTTTATTTCCGAAGACAAACGAAATGTGATCTGATAGCCGGCAATCCTTATTTCCCGGTAATAGCTGACCCCCGCTAACCCTTGCTGATACGAAATAGGGTTGTATAAATGTAACTAAATAGCCGGCCTGACTATCCTAGTTATCAGAGTTTCCAGGAAGGATTGGCTATTTGAGTTAGCCCCGTGAGAGTAGCATCACCTCATTGCATAATACCTTTTACAGACAGATGTCGTAAAAAGGCAGCAGGGTTTATGAATGGAAAGAAAGTCTTGTCAATCCGTCGTCTATCCGTCCGTTGTAGACCGTTGGGTATACCTTGAACAACTTTTACCAAAAATAAATCTCTTCTGGAAAGAAAAAAAAATAAAGGCCCTTTAAATACTCTGCCTTGAAGCCATAACAAAACTTTTGCATCAAAACCAAATTACTTTTAACAATTTCCCCAATATGCCAAACAAATTCCAGAGAAATTAATTTTCCTGCTGAACGGGTATTGTGACAAAGTTTTTGTTGTTATTTTATTGAATTTAATCACAATATGGTTACTTTTAGACGGGGACAAATAGAAGTTTTAGTAGTCCAATTTGTAAGCTTTTATTATCATTTAGTTACAACAAATGTATGCATACTCTTTGAAAGACTTAGTTTTATAAATCAGAGCGTCAAAAGCAGAGCAAATGATTTCGCCACGTCTGGTAAGATTATTCAATTGTCTCTACATTTTACAGTATGTCCGGGACTAGCAGCAGATATATTCCAGATAAATATAACAGATATAAGTTTTTTATCGGTGATCTGCCAGGAGCATTAAATTACTACGAGTATATCTTTAGTAAACTCTGATCCAAAACAATCATTAACTAACTTAGAAGTGATGCTGAGCCGTCTCCAATCGGCTCGACGTCACTAAAGGCGCGGGTAAGTTACCTATTTACTGAATTCACAACTAATGAGGGTCCAGCATCAGTTCAGGCTTAATTTATTTATTCTTGGATTAGGAAGGAAACCTTCTTACTAAACTAAGAAGTTCTACAAAATAAAACGGTTCTTAGTAGGAGATCTGTTGGTGTATTTGCAATGGATAAACAAACTTTCTCACTTTAAAAACTGGAAAAGCAAAAAAAAAATATTTCCTTGCGAAAGTTGTTCAGTTTCATCGACTGAGCAGAGCAGTTCAGTTTGCGGTAAGATGTCTCTACCCCCTGTATTAAGTTCTGATCTGACCGACTGGATAGGAGCCATAGAGTACCATAAAATATAGTGTCAGGTGCGCGCGTATTTCCATAGCAAATTGCTAAACGATCGTCGTTCATCATCTGTGTTGACGTTTTTCGCATATCGAACGAATCCGTCAGAGTAACAAATGTGCACCAATTGGAGATATAAACAACACTTACCACTTGGGCACAGTTGCAGTGATTCACGGGTGTAGGTTCAAGATACGTAAATAAATACCTAAAACTCTGACTGACATGGAATTTCATGTCACAATTATTTTATCCTATGATCTAACTCAGAAACCCTTTAGCAGATATGTCAAAGATATCGGGAAATCGGATGCAATGCAATAAAATAAACCGTCAAACATTAATATTATAATTTGTTTGACGTTTTTTTTATTGCATCCAATTTCCCGATCACTGCTTATCATTATCTATCATCTTATGTACTCGGTATAGTACTTTTCGTTTATAAGTTAGATTTGTTTATTGATCTTACCAAGATCTTACAGACAAATTTCTTTTATTTCTATCCTCACGCTGGCGTATTAAATTTTTTGGAAAATAATTGCAAAAATACATATTTTACTTTCTGAGATAGAATGAAAAAGATTTGTCTACAAGTAATTCTGGAGACAGACAAATTAAATAAAAATATCCCAAGAAATATATTAACCTTTTTAAATATAAAGTTCAGCTACGTCGTCGGGTATACAAACCGATAATCAAAACATAATAACGTTGTTTACGGTGAAAATGTTATTGTGTACGCAACGCTACCCAAAAACTTCGGATGTGAAAATATTTGTGTAAGCCGAGTGAGGTGGATTGCGTCGATCACGGCAAATTGTAGGGCATCAGCGAAGTTTTCCCTCATCATGATGTACTGACGTCACAGGCCCGGAGACTTTCTCAATATCCGTCTCGTCCCGGCGGAAACTCGCGGTGATTTGCCACCTCCGGCTCACCGCGCCGCTCCAACTCTATCTACAATTCCCTTTTGTATTTTCCCTTCAAATTGATATTTTTTCAGATCTTTGATGCCCTTTTTGTTCAAATAGATATTGGGTAAATGATAAAAGGAATTGGGGGTTCTGCTACAAAATGATAAATTACAGAATGTGGCAAATTATGAAAAATGTTGCTATATTTTGCGGTTATAGCCGAGACGGGTTGGTTAACCTTGGTAAAAGTTGGTAAAGGCATACCTTGAGTGGGCCATGACATCTCGCGTTAGCGTGTGAGAAGAGAATGGCTTTATACTTATTTCACAGAGTGACATCAGATGTCGGCAGAATTCTTTTGTGCCCTGACAGTTTATTACGAGAACAAAAGGATGACGTCGTTTCAATGGACCCGTTTTAGATTTTGCTACGCCGATTGCTGGGAAGTCCCTATTGTGTGTGCCCGTAAGCTGACTTTCTTTAGGAATCCAAAAAGACATTACATTTCTCAGGAAAAATAAGTTAAAAATTTCTGTTTGACGTAGGTTTCAGAGGTGACAAAATCATTCAAATATTAATTCATATTAATTTCCACTATTTCTACAACTGTCGTTATCTTTTCATTCTAAACAGAAGAGTCGGAATATAAAATTAAAAAAAAAAAAAAAACATTTATTTCGGACTGTGTCCATAGATTGCGAATTACATTCATTACAGTTTAAAAAATCATACATCATATCAATCATATAGCGCGACTACTTTAAATATCACCAGCCATGTATTTCGCCACCTGTTGCTATGAGAGCACAGGTTGTGGAGGATGCTAATTAACAATCAGTAATGAGATGCAGAAATAATAGAACGTGTTCCCTAGAGCAAAGTTCAATGAAGATCAAAGTGTCGTCAAGGAAAGTCGCCAATTTCCTTCGCAAACACTCGGAGGTTATAAGGGAAATTGCGCTCAAAGTATATTTACTTACACTACGACACAAGAAAACGAGAGCTTGTTTACAACAGAGCGAATGTTTAGGTATTCTATGCATTGCTAATGGTGCGTCCTTTTCAGCTTATTGACCCTTAAAGATCAAGAAAAACACTTTTTTGTTGTTTTGTGTGTGTTTTGTTGTTTATTTTTATAACGCAAATGTAAACGTAATTTCCGTTATACAGGAAATTCAAACGTAACATATTTTGAATTCAATTTCCGGTCTATTTGCTCAGTACCAGTCAGAGCTTGCCGAGATTGTTATAATATTAGAGAGAGAGAATCTAGGGATAATCAAAGATCTATTATGATAAGTAATAGATAATTTTGTAGCACATTTTATTTAGTCGTCGGCATTAATTTTTTCGTGCCTTGTAATGTTACGATAGCAACACTTTCGAATGTGATCACTTATTAATACCACCTATTAATCAATTACTTATTATCTAAAATAAGTTTCAAAATCTCAAAAGGATTTCAATTACCAACTCACGTACAAAAACAATTTGCCATACTGTAGGTTCCACTTCATGCACGTAATTACTATTAATTCTGACAATACCAGCAGAAACTTCTGGCAGCTTTCAGCGCAAACTTCTGCAGGAGTTATTGTTATTTGTAACGAGACAGCGAACAGAAGCAAAAGCGAATGGGAGTTTTTCCATTAGACGCCACGTCCATGGCAACGGCAACGTCACGGTATCGTCGACGATACCGTGGAAGAGAAAATGTGTGAAAATCATGATTTATAATGGCACGCTTTTCCACTTGACGGCACGGCAACGTCACGCCAGCCCACCGGTATCGTCGCTGGCCTGCCAAATTGCGTGTGTTTTGTATACGTAAGTACGTAGAATGCGCGTCTGTGTGCACACACGCAGAGTGGAACTAGACGGATAATATTACCGTCCTAGTGGAAAAACAGAGCTACGGTATCGTGACGATATAGATATCGTGCCGTTGCCGTGCTGTTGCCGTGCCGTTGCCGTACGGTCTAGTGGAAAAACAGGCAATGATTCAAAGCTATTGGCTGAGAGTCGGGAATGCTGCACAACATCCGCTACCATTGTCTCGATTTTATAGAATGTAGAGCAAATTGGGTCAAATTGGTGAATCGTATTTGTCGATTTTATACATTTAGCTTTTAAAATGTTGATTATTTTTTCTTCATATTCTTTACGGAGTAGATGTTCAAGACATCATAAAAGATTACTTATTACTTAAATTTTAATTTACTTAAATTAGACCTTAAGGTACATACTATACGCCCTAATAATAAGATAGCAGGTAACATATTACTTGGATGACTTTGTATCCATAAGTTATTTGTTACTAATAGTTTGAATGCTACCTGTACGTACCTAAAGAAATATAGATGGTACATTTTTATGACGATGCTTGTATTTTTCAGCGTCAAAATTTCTTTCTCTGGTAACACAATGTAGCCAATTTGCTGTGGACTCGCCAAAGTTTCCTCCGCTTCGTCACAAACTTGACAACTCGAGATTGCCTTGTTTTCCACTCCGTTCGTACGGAGATGACGAATAAAACTTGAAACATTCGCATACAGCGACAAAAGAAATCCTGAAAGCGTGAGTTTGTGTTTTTATATTCCTTATTTCAAGCAAAGGAAGCATGCAAATCCTATATCCTGTAAGTAAACGCTGACATGTATTACAAATAACGCGAGGCGGCTCGTATTAGGCGCGCTTTCGCGTTGCTTTTGTTGAAATTGTATTGGAGGTAATTTTCATATGAGCGCAGTAAATGTGCGGTAATGGTCCATAATAGAAAACCCTGCGATAAATGTATCGCTATATCACGCAGACTTTGCGCTGACATAAATAAATAAATGTAGGTACATGGTTTATTTTCTCTATCATATTAATTGACATGCAGTCAAATAAGTTATGAATAAATGTAGGTACATACGAGGTATATTTTTTCTATTATATTAATTTGCATCCAGGCAAAATCTGACTCTCCCGGCTTTTCGATAAGCGGGGCAAACGTAATGCGACAGATGGCATTTCCAGGTAAGTATGATTAAAATATGGGAACTTTAAGCCAACTCAAGGGGTGAACGACCTGCAAGAGGTGTACCTAATAAATAAACAATTTTAAATAAGGTACCCGTCCAAATTTTCCCGTAAAACATTTCCACCAGAGTGCTTGTTCATAATCATAAATTTTCCTCAATGCGCAATCTAGCATAATAAGGAAATTAATTTATTCTGTATTATTCCACCATGTTTCGGTATTATGAAGCACTTATTTGAATAATGACAGTATTTAGGTACACCTACGTACGCGAAATAATTACATAATTTTGAATTTCAACTCAGAGAATTCTACCTACACTTTATCTTGTTTTTTTGTTGTTTTGTACCAAAAACCTACCATATATTTTTGATAAATTATCTGATTTTGACTTGAAAATTTTGACTTGTTTTTCATGGTTGGAGCAACTTCTATCAGTTTACGCAGGTACTGTAAGATATAACCTAGCACATCAAGTTCCCTCTGTACGCTAGGCAATTTCTTATCTGCAGAGACTGTTCCCCCGCAGTGCAGGATTTAACGTAAATTGGAACACAATTGCAGACGAGGCTGAGCTGTAGACTGACGGGTAGCGAGCAAAGCCTGGCGCTAAATATGCGCTTTTGCCTGCTTTTGCATTATTGAACGAACAAAGCGTTGGGGGCATATTTGACATAATAGGCATCAACGGCAAGAGTACCTAACTAGGATAATTCAAAAGAAATAAGTTTATTTCCAAGGGTTTTGTCTTTTCTTGCTTTAAATAACGTTGTACCAACTTTGTATGCTTATGCTGGTAAATTGCGCTCACTCAGCTTCCCGAGCATGGCTAGTATGGGAAATACTCACTAAATTAAAGCAGAGAATACTTATCATAGAGCAGACAAAATTTTCAAGTTAATTTTCTAAACGGAAAAATGCTATGTGTGGCTTCATTGTTGGTATGTTATTAAGTCTTTGTAAGATTGTATGAATATGTAGCCACACAACAAGTTTTGCGATTTAATGTAAAATTTGACTGGCTTACACAATAAGGACAATTTTCGACCAAAACCGACTACAAAAGAGAGTTTAAATGAATGGGCGCTTTTCCACTAGACGGCACGTCAACGGCAACGGCGACGGCACGGCGACGATCACGTGACAATATCTATGGGAATCGATGACATGCCGTGACGGTGCCGTGCCGTCAAGTGGAAAAGCGTGTCATATAATTTCATTGATTTTCATACATTATCTCACCTACGATATCGTCGACGGTACCGTGCCGTCGCCGTTGCCGTTGACGTGCCGTCTAGTGGAAAAGCGCCCAATCACTCCACAATTTCGCAGATGAAGGGAGAATATATTACAATACTAATGAATTTTCCGGGAAGCTAGTTAACATAATCGCTGTCATCAGTTAGCAGTGACACGCCCATGCTCTGTTCAAATGGTTGTTGCTCATTTTCAGACCTCTATGTTGGTTCAAAAAAAGAGCGAACGACTCTGTATCGCAGGCTTTGGATAAATAAACTTCGCATTGTTTCACTTTAAGTATATCTTGTCTTGGTAAGCAAAGATTATCAACTGATGCGTTGAATAATTTAAGTACATTAGAATTCCCAGTACAATTTAAAATTTTCCCTTCGCCGTTTCCTAAGGTTTATCTAAATTCAGTTCTAATAAAGTCTTCGTGTCGTGACCTACTGAATGTTCTCAAGTGTATGAAGTAGCAGGCACCAACTTGTTGCATGTGATATTCAGTGCGGGGGCGCAGATTAGGGCTCGTATTTATAAAGCGATCTCAAGATTGAGAGCAATATTAAGTGCGGATTTGACAGGTAATTTTGTACTGGAATGACATTTCTGATATGAACTCAAACTCGCTGTCACTCTTGAGAGCTGTTTATAAATACGGGCCTAGGTAATGGATTGTGGGGTGGGAACCATGCTCTACTATCACACTAACAGGATGAGAACTACTCCAATCAAAGTCATATCGGCATAATAGTTTTATGTAAGGTCGGGAATAGTTTTCTGAAACAGAATATTTTCACACTTAATCATATTTCTGTGAAGAAAATTGTATTAGCAGGAAAAATTTGATAACAAACCAGTATTGTACAAAGAGTTTTTAATTAGATTTTCAGTTTTTCGATTCGTAGCACAAGATGATGCGATTAGCGAAGTTATAACAAGACAAGAATAACTGGTGCAAATAAAATTGCGGAGCTACAGTTCTGTTCTGTAATGTTTAAAATAAAAACAGTCATGTAAGGTACTCATAGAAATAGTGGCCACAGAATATATAATAGTACTAGTAGCGGCCCAAAATTGATAAACACGTCAGACTTGTTTTGTTCTGAAATTATTTTGTAGTTACCTAGTTGGTCAAACTTTATTTCGCCTTGAGCGAGGTTGCGCTAAAGCGAGAAAACGAGAAACAAAAAGAGTTTAATAGGTAACTAGTTCACTTCTAATAAATGTGTTGGGTAAAATTTTCTGGCATGTAATGGATGAACTTCCGCTGCAGTTTTTAATCAAGTGGACGTGCAATCCATTTATTTTATAAAAACTTCTCTTCTTCTTTAGTAAATAGTATCAGAACAATTTCTTGCTTATTACATGGAGTGGTATAATATAATATACCTACCTACTGCCTCATTATTACGCAAGTAAAAATTGAGAAATACAAAATCTTTAAAATTTTGCTCGGAGTTATCTAGTCTCAGAGTCCAAATGCCACCTTGTTTCGGCAGTTTTTTTAAACGATCGATTAAGTTTCATTCCAAGCGGCATCGAATTTTATTTATTTATTTATCAATACAATGTATAGTTATGTGTCAATACAGCCATGTTGTTTTGGTCATGACAGGTAGGAAACAAACATCTATTTCCCTTTGTATCTGAACTTTGTGTAATCCTAGGAAACTCTCGGGAGCAAAGACAGAGCCGAAGACAAATTGCTCTGCGACGCCACCAACCGAGCAACTTATTCTACTAACTATATTACTTCATCAAACTACTGATAATTCAATTCAACGTTCATTACTTGCTGGTAGCGAAGATAGAGAGCTAACTTCCCAATAACTCAGTAATGTGCTGCAAGGAATAGTTAAGGAAGTTGGTGAACAGAGGCAATTGTAGGGAATTGCAGTAAGTGAACACTCGCGGAGACTATAATAGGGGGTGTTGTGGTATTCTAGAGGACTTCGATGTCTATTAGGGGTATTGAGTTATTGTGTAAGGTCTAGGAGAGACCACAGGTAGAGATAGATGTCTTAGTGCAGCTGCTATAAGTTTTCACGGTCAGGACAGGAAATTCCTTATGACTACGTTATACCTATACTTAATTAAACTTTTGATCCACAACAACATTTACCTTTATAGCCCGGCCATGATTTGAAGCTTTGAAGTCAGAAGACTTAGTCAATTATAAATAGTTTCGCAAACAAAACATTTCCAACGAATTAAATTACATAACCGATTCAAGGAGATATGGGCAAAATTAATCGGGTTTTGCCGTCACTACCACTTCGGAATTCAATAAGCGGTTTGCCAAATGGCGAAACTAAGACAGAGTTCACAGAGATTTTCGGGGTATTGTATTGACCTACAAAAAAGAAACACTATTAGATATTTAAACAGGTTCTTACCACGATTTATTTGTTTTTAAGTTCCCGATATTTCGATGCTGTTACTAGCATCATGATCACGGGTAGACTGGAGAAAACTGCGGGTGGATTTAGGGACAGACATAATATAAGCTGCCTACCCTCAATCTTCTGCGTTTTTGCGGTACACTATTGACACTAATGGAACTTACTCGAAAGTCAAGTCATGTCGACAACACACACAAATTACTAGCAACCAATGGGTTAGAAACCGTTGCATTTTTAGATATACCAGACTAAACCCTTTTTAAGTAGTTAGAATATTATTCCGTATTTAAGCTCGGGTTATTAAATATTAGCATAGTTTGTACAACTGAAACTAGATAAATTAATAATTCAAAACGAATAGTTGAAGAAGATATTTGCTTATAACGTTAAATTAAATTATAGAGGTTTATATTACAAACTAGTTTTGTAGCCTGCGGTCTGGTCTAAATTAGTTTTCTCTGAGTAAAATAAATGCCTGTCTAAGGCTTGTACTTAGATATTTATACTTAGATAGTGGTAGCTATTCGGTTTTGTAAAGACAACCACGACTTAACTAATATGAGTCTATACCTGTCTTCTCTATCATCCAACGGTGGGACTGGGAACGCTACCTACATAAAAAAAACCGTCTGACGCGATCACATAGCTTTGACGGCTAAGTTTGCGAAAATCCGGTAACAAGCAGAAAAAACCTAACTCCTGGCAATGCTTGCAGGTATTTAGAACACAAACAATAAAAATTGCAAAAAATCTAAAAGCAAAGGCAAATACCGGCTTTAACAGCGCTATTTGCGAGGCATAATAGAGTCGTAGTAGTGCATTGCCTTTTATAAGGCCCGTTCAAGGTATTTTACCATAATTATGTTCAGAAATATGAAAAATTATTGTAATGGACTTTCAATGTGATTGTGGTTACGCCTTTAACCCTTATTTGGTAAGCAGACGTCAACGACTTACTATAGTTTTTAGTAAGTGTAATTTTTACTCTACATATTTCTATTGTCTTCCATGCTGACTGGACTGGGAGTGATAGAAAAACATAGAATGTGCCAGCTGCATCTCCTCCCGGACATGCTGTAAAAATGGTAAAAATCCGCTAAGGGATTGTAATTAAGGCGATGGCCTGACAACCTGTCACTATAGCAGTGTACAGGATCCAATTGGATTAACCCTCAAAACTTTTCAGACGTGGCGGAAAGACCTTTGTTTAGGTCGTTTACGCTCAGCCTACCCCATTAGAGATAAAGGCGTGATTATATGTATGTATGTAAAATTCTATTGAATTTCAACATCAACAATCAAACAATTTACCCTTCTATTCGCCCCACGAGCCATAAAAATGTTCCCACCTGAGGTGAGTGATGACAGCATGTAGGTAACTTAATTCAATTTATCCCTGAAACGATGCCTCGCGCCCGCGGGACGGTATATCCACAAAACATGGATATATCCAGTCCCTGGGCGGCCATAACCGACGGTACAACAAGGCTGATCAGGAAAATACACGGGACTTATTCCAATTCGATCCGATATGGTACACCGCTTTTGATAAAAAATTACCTACATATATTTTTCGTCTTGTAAAATATAACGGATGAATGTTTCTTGATCAAGTCTTTTTCAAGTCCTCTCAAATTATCCAAAGATTTTAGTTTCGGAGGTGATTACATTCTAGTTGGGGTCCTACATTAATTTAATTATTTTATTACTTGTTGTTACAAAAGCAACAGAAGTATCTACTTACATACTGTTTGAAAAAATCAACTGTCTACCTATTATGGTGCATGAGGTACAGTACAGTCTGCAAGACGGACAGACAGCGAAGGCATTTTAATGAGTCCTGTTTTGCATCCTAAAAATGAAATACCTAAGTTTAAAACTCGCTGTAACGATAATATAATTTTTACTGCAAGTAATTTTCGAGAATCTGCGCAGTTCTGTGAAATTAAATAAGCAAGTTTTAATGTTCACCCTCGTGCAAGATTCCCTCGCGATTATCTCGCCATTAATCACATTAACTAATTAGCTATGCAGCACAAGTTGTGAAGTAATTTCTTCGCCCCGACTGCTGATAAACGACCCCTCGATGTGGAAGACACGAGCGAGCAGTGTACATACACCAGTATACACCAACTAAGCAACTACCTCGGTCTAGTGGTCTGGTCTAGAGGGCTCCGGATCCAGGAGGTCCTGGGTTCGAATCCCAGGGGAGGGACAAAGTATATCACTATATGAGATTTTCCCCAGTTTGGTTAGGACAATGCAGGCTGAATCACTTTATTGCCCAAAAAAAAAACGTGCTTCGGTGGGCACGTTAAGCCGTCGGTCCCGGTCGCTGTCTTTGATAGTTCTCGTTACACAAAACATGTCAGAGGCCTGAGCTATGCTAATAGGCGGTTCAAAAACTCTGACACCAGGGTTCATTGCTGTGGGAGCTGACCCCTAATGTCCGAATAAAAAAGCTTAAACTAGAACAATTTGGTGGAAGTAGGAAGCTAATGCGGTGTCATTAGAAGGGCGGGAAGATGGCGGCTGCGGCGGGCCGGTGAGGTGAACTGCTAACAAATAAAGCTACTCGTTAAACAAACGGCCGCAGTCAAACACGAGACCTTTCTTCACCTCTCCACTTCGGAATACATAAACAATCCGACCCTTCTTATGTTGGGGAAATATACTGTGAGCTTTACAGATGTAAATAAGCAGGTACGTACTTGGTTACGTTACCTTCATAATCTTCGTATGCCTTTCATAGGCAACGTACCTTGATTTGTAGTTCGAAAAACACGATAATAGTATAGCTGTTTTATCTCACGACTGCCGCTGGCTACTAGGTTGTGCCACAGAATAATAAATATTGTGCCTACCTACACTGCCTACAGTATAGGCACGCGCCCTATACTTAGGCAATGTCATTTACACAACACATACAAGTACCTATGGCCAAGTGAAATTGGCCCTTGGCAGGCGTGAGATAAAACAACTATAATAGAACATGAAAAACTTCTCCTTTTACCTACAAACCCGATTTCATTTTCTAAGTGCCTATATTCTTACAAAAAATCAATAGTAACTGAAAGCGATTGTGAAACTGACCATGTGAGACGTTTTCTTTCTTCTTTCATATCGTATCATTTTACGAGTGAGTGTATGTCTTATGAGCACCACGCCATTGAATAGCGCATATGCGTATTATATTTTTTATCACGGAAGTAGGAAAGGTGATACGATAACATGTCTTTGTTTAATATAAATACGGGGAATACGGGTATTTATCCGAGTTTATTTATATAATTACTTAAGTACTTTTCTATAGTACACGTACCTTGGCCTGACAAAGCTACCAAATTCAAACTTTAGCATCTACCTATAGATCACAGACTACAAGACCACAGAGGCATTTAGGTCACAAATGAATTTCTTGTGTTTGTACTCGGCTCGAATGAATTTCTTGAAAAATGCTTCGAGCTAAATGTGACTCTTACAATATACATATTTTCCATGAATAAAAATTTAAAAAGATTGTATTATTCACTCATTTTCAGACATTTCTCAGAGAGCTAAATATTTAACTATTATAAGTACAGTCTATGAGAATTTAAAACATTTTTTTGTTTTATCGTACAATAGTCATTCAGTTTGCTGACTGGGGCAGATAGGTAGACAAAGGTTGTCAGTTCTATAAAGAACAAAGAGTAAGATAAAACTATTCTTCAAATCAAAATGTTATTTAATACTAAGATCTACAAAAGACAATGCTAGAAGCTGTATGCTTACTCGTAGATAAACGATAATTTTATCTTGATTTAATTTGTCATCTGCACACTTTCTGCAATCCAAAGAATCCAACATTATTTTAATTCATTGTTTCTTCTTAATATAGTTAATATTTTTAACAACGAATAGACATATTTTAGCCAATGCCTAAAACCATTTTCTTTACACATGCATAAATATTGAGTATCCGATCTGACACTAATCGCCTTTCACTAGAACTTTAGCCACGACAGACCGTGTTTATTTCCATTTTATTTCATTCATATCTAATTTTATTTGACGTCTGTATTTCTTATTCGGATTGAGAACCTGAAAAGAAGTGGGAACTGCGTTGGATAGTGCTATTCGCTGAGGGAGTTGTAAAGGTATTTAGACACCAAAGGGCCAGGATAAGATAATGTGTGGTACTAACTACTAAACGAGAACTTAGTGTTAACGATCTCCTAGATGATTAAGTGGTTTCTAAGTGTAGTTTCCACTTTGCAAGCCCTATCATTATTCTTGTTAACCTATCTAATAGATAAACATGTTTATTGCATAAAAGATTTACGCCACGCAGAGAGATGAGATGAGAATGATTTTCCGGTGGGAATGAGTTGTTTTCCCACTCTAATAAGAAGATTATGTCCTTGTCTAGGATGTCATAATCACACAAGTATTTCTTTTGTTATATTATATCCAAATGCGATTAGTCAAATAAGGGAGATTTTATTTTAGGATCGAGGTATTTTCCTGTTACTAAATTATTCTCTTTTCTAGGCCGCAGTGTCTTGCCAAACTTTGGCCAAACTAGACGAAAGACAAAATTTATAAAATTTAGACAGGAGATTAATTGTATATCTGTATAGTACAAAATAAACTATCAAAGTAATGATCACTTTAAGCCAGGGTAAGTCTAATAGTGGTCATCAACCCTGTCGGCTCAGCGTCACTACAGACGAAGGAATTTACTTAATTTACAGCTAATGAGGGATCAAAGAGGCCGCTCGTTTAAGTCGGCTTAAGAAAATCCAGGCGAGGCAAACCTTCTTCCAAATTAAACTGGATAAACCTTACAGACTATTTTTTACGCAATGTTAGGGTTCCTGTCTGTGATAAGATTTTTTGTTCCACCAGTTCCTTTTAATAAAAATAAATTTAATTTAATAAACTTAATATCAAAGAAATAGGATTGAACTATTGACATAATTTTTATCCAATGACAACATCCTACATTTCGTTGTCATAGACATTTTCAAACGACATTTCAATATGTTTACTGTCAAAGAGATATGTCACTAATATTGTATAAAATATATTTTAAAAACGCTCACATGAATTTGTAGAACAATTCACGGAGATCCTTATTGTCGTTTGATAGATGTACATTATTGTCGAACAGTGCGATATAGTATCGTGATATATAGTGTCAGGTGCGCACGTATTTCCATAGCAAATTGCTAAACGATTATCGTCCATCATCTGTGTTGACGTTTTTTCGCATATCGAACGAATTCGTCAGAGTAACAAATGTGCGCCAATTGGAGATATAAATAATACTTACAACGGTACCTCTACGGAACCAAGTTTCAGACTCATGTTTTTTCTAACTTAATTATGTTGA
>JARACY010002857.1:0-38456 GCA_029255725.1 Scrobipalpa atriplicella
GATTAGAGAACAGAATAAGCACAGAATTTAACGAACTACGCACAACGTTAAATAAATTTAATATGTCAAAACAACAGAGCTGCGGTATTTCCGATATTGATAATCAAACACCGAAAGGCCGAAAACGATTACAAAAACACACAGGAAAAAGGAACACTCGCTGGTAGCGCCATTAAGTTCCCAGTTTTTATCCCCCCGCCACCTTTTGGAAGTCGGTTAAAAAGAAACAGTTGCGCAAGAAAAATAATAAAACGAAACTTTATTATGATTAGATTTTTACGACCCAATAGCTTTCAATTTATTTTTATGACAAAAAAGTGTTGAAGTGGATTAGATTATTTTCCGTTTGTATGCCAAAATGGCAACTCGTGTGATAGTTATGCATTTATTTTTAATTCTTATTACTTCTAAGTGCAGAAATTGTAGTCAACAAGAGGAAAGTAAGTACATTATTTAATTTTACCTTTATATGTTGATTTTTAGTAAGCATGATAAGAATGAACCCCAGCGGGACAATTTACTTACAAAAGTAATTCATAACTAGAAAAAAACCGGTAGTATTTAACCTTTCACCTGTGAATCCCCTTTTTTATATCAAAATATTCGAAACTAGCTGGTGCCCGCGACTTCGTTCGCATTAAAGTATGCGAAAGTAATAAGTAAGTTTTTAAATCAGAGAATTTTTCTATCTTACCCGCAGTACCCGCTGTAGCTAAAATAAACAATAAAATATTTGCTGTCCAGGTAAAACTCTGTCTTATCTTATCTTATCTTATCTTAGCCATTAGTGTCCCACTGCTGGGCAAAGGCCTCTCTCCGGTCTCTCCACGACTCTCTATCTTGTGCCTGTTCCGGCCAGTTCTCCAGGAAGGCATCGAGTTCGTCTCGCCACCGCCGTCTGGGTCGGCCACGCCGCCGTCTGTCCCTTCTGGGCATCCACTCGGTGGTAATTTTGGCCCATAATTTGTCTGGCATGCGACATACGTGACCTGCCCAGTCCCACTTTAGCTTAGCTACTGCACGGGTTACATCTACTTTACCTGTTTTGGAGCGTATTATGGCGTTTCGGACTTTGTCCATCAGTTTTAAGCCGAGTATACTACGCTCCATGGCTCGTTGGCAGACCCCGAGTCTGAATCTCTGAGCTTCCGTCAAAGACCAAGTCTGCGCTCCATATGTCAGTATCGGAAGAATGCATATGTCCATGAGCTTACGTTTTAGTGATAAAGGCAATTCACCTTCCAATAACTCCTCCAGGCGTTTTCTATACGTCGCGCCACTTCTTTCTCTTGGCGAGCCTGGAAGGAAATTATTTGGCCGAGGTAAATGTACTCATGGACAAATTCCATTCTTCCGCCATCGACTGTTACTGTCCTCTCGATGCTATTCGACATGAGCTTGGTCTTTGACATATTCATCATCAATCCAGCCTCGAGGCTCGCGATGCTTTGGTCTTGAAGCATGAGCTCTAGTTCTGTAGCGGATGCAGAGAGCAAGATGATGTCGTCCGCAAAGCGAAGATTGGTTAGCTTCGCTGCGCCGACGTCAACACCCCGCCCCTCCCATGCAGTCGCCGCACTTCTAAATACTTCCTCCAAGGCACTGGTGAACAATTTTGGAGACAGTGGGTCCCCCTGTTTGACACCTTTTTGTATTTCAAAAGTTGGACCTGTGGAATCTAGTTTTATGGCGGCTGAGCTTTTATTATAAATAATTTTCAGAAGATTTATGTAGGTTGGATCAATTTCTTGTTTATGGAGGGCGTCAAACAGGGAAGAGTGCTTTAAGCTGTCAAATGCCTTGGAGTAGTCCACGAACGCCAAATACAAAGGCAAATTGTATTCAATGTGTTTTTCAATGATTTGATTCAACGTGTGCAAATGATCAGTAGTGGAGAGACCGGGTCGGAAGCCAGCTTGCTCGGGGGGTTGGTGTAGGTCGAGTTTTGGTGCAATTCGGTGCTCAATTACTAAACGTGAGATGTAAGGCTTATCGGACGGTAGTTGTTAATGTCGGCTTTATCGCCTTTTTTGTGTAGTAAAACTCTGTCAAATGAAAAAAAAAAACCATCAATATCCGTCTAGTAGTGTTCAATAAAACATGTTTAACTTTAAACTATTGAGTTTATTAATTAAAAATGCACTTTTACACACAAATAATAGCGAGCGCATAGGCTGCTCAATGGTAGGAAAGTGACAGATTAAAAATCGCAGTGTTGCCAATATTGTATGTTCATTTCGGACTGAACATAGTTGGGGGCCGGGCAAATATACAATAAATGCTCTACATCTACTCTAAAGGCAAAGGACATAACTTAGTTATAGACCTACGATACACCTTATTATTCATTTTTATATCAGCAACCCTGACTCTAATATCGTTTCCTGGAAACGTTTTAACAATTCTAGCCATTGGCCACTGCAAAGGACTTACATTTAAGTTTTTAACTATTACTAAATCCCCTTCCTTAATATTAGTTTGCTGGTTTTTCCACTTGGGACGGCTTTGAAGTTGAGTTAAATAATCATTTGACCATACTCTCCAAAAATCTTGTTTTAATTTTGTACACATATCCCAAAATTTTAATCGTTTGAGCGAAATATCTGTAAAATCTCTTTCCGGGTAAGAAGTCAAAGCTGTTCCAATGAGAAAATGCCCAGGCGTTATATACTGACAATCACTTGAATTGGCAGGAATTAGCGGCCGCGAATTTAACACCGCTTCGATTTGAATTATTACAGTATTTAATTCTTCAAAGGTTAAACATAGGTTACCTACTACTCTTTTTAAATGGTGCTTTACACTCTTAACACCTGCCTCCCACAACCCTCCAAAGCTCATAGAGACTCTATCAATAATTTTTGCTCTCAAAATTACATTGAATTCAAGTTCATTCCAAGTTATGCTCCTGAGTTTGGAGGGTTGTGGGAGGCAGGTGTTAAGAGTGTAAAGCACCATTTAAAAAGAGTAGTAGGTAACCTATGTTTAACCTTTGAAGAATTAAATACTGTAATAATTCAAATCGAAGCGGTGTTAAATTCGCGGCCGCTAATTCCTGCCAATTCAAGTGATTGTCAGTATATAACGCCTGGGCATTTTCTCATTGGAACAGCTTTGACTTCTTACCCGGAAAGAGATTTTACAGATATTTCGCTCAAACGATTAAAATTTTGGGATATGTGTACAAAATTAAAACAAGATTTTTGGAGAGTATGGTCAAATGATTATTTAACTCAACTTCAAAGCCGTCCCAAGTGGAAAAACCAGCAAACTAATATTAAGGAAGGGGATTTAGTAATAGTTAAAAACTTAAATGTAAGTCCTTTGCAGTGGCCAATGGCTAGAATTGTTAAAACGTTTCCAGGAAACGATATTAGAGTCAGGGTTGCTGATATAAAAATGAATAATAAGGTGTATCGTAGGTCTATAACTAAGTTATGTCCTTTGCCTTTAGAGTAGATGTAGAGCATTTATTGTATATTTGCCCGGCCCCCAACTATGTTCAGTCCGAAATGAACATACAATATTGGCAACACTGCGATTTTTAATCTGTCACTTTCCTACCATTGAGCAGCCTATGCGCTCGCTATTATTTGTGTGTAAAAGTGCATTTTTAATTAATAAACTCAATAGTTTAAAGTTAAACATGTTTTATTGAACACTACTAGACGGATATTGATGGTTTTTTTTTTTCATTTGACAGAGTTTTACTACACAAAAAAGGCGATAAAGCCGACATTAACAACTACCGTCCGATAAGCCTTACATCTCACGTTTAGTAATTGAGCACCGAATTGCACCAAAACTCGACCTACACCAACCCCCCGAGCAAGCTGGCTTCCGACCCGGTCTCTCCACTACTGATCATTTGCACACGTTGAATCAAATCATTGAAAAACACATTGAATACAATTTGCCTTTGTATTTGGCGTTCGTGGACTACTCCAAGGCATTTGACAGCTTAAAGCACTCTTCCCTGTTTGACGCCCTCCATAAACAAGAAATTGATCCAACCTACATAAATCTTCTGAAAATTATTTATAATAAAAGCTCAGCCGCCATAAAACTAGATTCCACAGGTCCAACTTTTGAAATACAAAAAGGTGTCAAACAGGGGGACCCACTGTCTCCAAAATTGTTCACCAGTGCCTTGGAGGAAGTATTTAGAAGTGCGGCGACTGCATGGGAGGGGCGGGGTGTTGACGTCGGCGCAGCGAAGCTAACCAATCTTCGCTTTGCGGACGACATCATCTTGCTCTCTGCATCCGCTACAGAACTAGAGCTCATGCTTCAAGACCAAAGCATCGCGAGCCTCGAGGCTGGATTGATGATGAATATGTCAAAGACCAAGCTCATGTCGAATAGCATCGAGAGGACAGTAACAGTCGATGGCGGAAGAATGGAATTTGTCCATGAGTACATTTACCTCGGCCAAATAATTTCCTTCCAGGCTCGCCAAGAGAAAGAAGTGGCGCGACGTATAGAAAACGCCTGGAGGAGTTATTGGAAGGTGAATTGCCTTTATCACTAAAACGTAAGCTCATGGACATATGCATTCTTCCGATACTGACATATGGAGCGCAGACTTGGTCTTTGACGGAAGCTCAGAGATTCAGACTCGGGGTCTGCCAACGAGCCATGGAGCGTAGTATACTCGGCTTAAAACTGATGGACAAAGTCCGAAACGCCATAATACGCTCCAAAACAGGTAAAGTAGATGTAACCCGTGCAGTAGCTAAGCTAAAGTGGGACTGGGCAGGTCACGTATGTCGCATGCCAGACAAATTATGGGCCAAAATTACCACCGAGTGGATGCCCAGAAGGGACAGACGGCGGCGTGGCCGACCCAGACGGCGGTGGCGAGACGAACTCGATGCCTTCCTGGAGAACTGGCCGGAACAGGCACAAGATAGAGAGTCGTGGAGAGACCGGAGAGAGGCCTTTGCCCAGCAGTGGGACACTAATGGCTAAGATAAGATAAGATAAGATAAGACAGAGTTTTACCTGGACAGCAAATATTTTATTGTTTATTTTAGCTACAGCGGGTACTGCGGGTAAGATAGAAAAATTCTCTGATTTAAAAACTTACTTATTACTTTCGCATACTTTAATGCGAACGAAGTCGCGGGCACCAGCTAGTTTCGAATATTTTGATATAAAAAAGGGGATTCACAGGTGAAAGGTTAAATACTACCGGTTTTTTTCTAGTTATGAATTACTTTTGTAAGTAAATTGTCCCGCTGGGGTTCATTCTTATCATGCTTACTAAAAATCAACATATAAAGGTAAAATTAAATAATGTACTTACTTTCCTCTTGTTGACTACAATTTCTGCACTTAGAAGTAATAAGAATTAAAAATAAATGCATAACTATCACACGAGTTGCCATTTTGGCATACAAACGGAAAATAATCTAATCCACTTCAACACTTTTTTGTCATAAAAATAAATTGAAAGCTATTGGGTCGTAAAAATCTAATCATAATAAAGTTTCGTTTTATTATTTTTCTTGCGCAACTGTTTCTTTTTAACCGACTTCCAAAAGGTGGCGGGGGGATAAAAACTGGGAACTTAATGGCGCTACCAGCGAGTGTTCCTTTTTCCTGTGTGTTTTTGTAATCGTTTTCGGCCTTTCGGTGTTTGATTATCAATATCGGAAATACCGCAGCTCTGTTGTTTTGACATATTAAATTTATTTAACGTTGTGCGTAGTTCGTTAAATTCTGTGCTTATTCTGTTCTCTAATCCCGCAAGTTCACATTTTGATACGGAATCATTGCTCAACTGTAGTAATTCAGTCTTAAGCATAGTAATATCCTTTATACTACACCTATTCGGAAAGTATATTAGGTCTTACTTGAAAAAAGGGAAGAAAGTACGTAAATCCAAGCGAACGAATATGCGGGCGGCAAAAATATATGGGATATATTTTCTCCCCTCCGTTATTTTTTTAATTTCTTAATTCAAAACTAGAAACACGCGGATGCCAAAAATACAAAAAGTTTGTATCTCGAAGCCCACAAAATGATACTGGCCACTTACATTTTTTGGCAGTAGGTATGTGCTTTGTTTCATTTGCCTCTTTTATATTTTCAAGTAAAAAATATGGCAAAATCAACATGCCCGCGCCAATTCTTTTTCGTTCTTTGATTTTTTTTACTTATTTAATGTAAATTAAGTGTTTAGTGTTTTCGATGTTATGTGTAGGTAACTGTATTAATATGTGTTTTGTTTGTTTGTGTTCTGTTCGAATGGATGATGACACTTCAAATGTTCTTAAGATATTTTTTCATGTAAGTGATATCATTCTTTATCTTACAAGGACTTTAAATTATATTTCCTCATAGGTGTAGTATAAAGCACTATGTATAACTCGGAAGAAAATGCGATTCCCAACTCGTGTGGCCTCAAACTACACCCTCGAAGGAATCGGTCATGTTCTCCCCTCGATAAACAATGTACTATTAATAGCCTAGTGACATCCACATGATCGAAATTCACGGGAGGCAGGCGGTTGAGATTTTTCGCTACGAAGGTAGGCTGAAGCTCTGGATCGGTTTCTTTGAGTAATTTAATAATATCTTAAATATTTTTCTTTGTTTTATCCTCGCCTTTTCGAACTAACACACCTGCCTCCCGGTACAGATGCAAAAAGCGTCGTCTTTGATGACATAAAATTATAATATTTTTTTTATGTCATCTGTGTGCTAAATTGTACCTACTTTTAATAATGGGTATAAAACGGTGGTTTCACTCTCCAGTGGCACCACCAATAATCCAATGATTTCCGTGAAAGTTAAGCTACTAATTAATTACAATCCACAAGACCTCATTTTTCATTAGGTACTGAAATAAATATACAGTTTCGAAGATTTTGTGATGCGTAACACGGTATATATTTTTTTGGATTTTATAAAAAATTAAAAAAAAGAACTTGTTTTTTTTTTGAGTTATTTAAAAAAATATATTTTATTGGACAGAGTTCGGTTTTCTGTCACAATATCCTTTGCCTATTACTTATGCAGATGAAAAAAAACTGACAATCAATCAAGTTGTCACTGTTTTTTTGTTCTTGGCACAAGGTTCTTGGCAAAGGGAAAAGTTAAACACGGACGAACTTTGTGACTTACGACCTTTTAGAATAAATAATATTTAAATATATTATTTCTCTGGAAAGAAAGGATAATTCGACAAGTTAAAATGAAAAGTCTATTAAATAGTGATCCATAAATCAATTAAAAGTTTCATGTTAAAATAGTGAGGTGTCGTGGATTCTTTCCATTTTTTTACGGGGAATTTTAAATATCACCTCTATTTAAAATTTAAGCAAACAAAACTCCACTAAATAACCTACTGCTTATCAAATAAATGACTGTACTACAAAGTACTTAACTACTTGATTACCTAAACATGTTCTAGTACAAAAAAAAAGATCAAAATCTGATGACTTTTTTTAATCTAACTTACAGCAAAAAGCACAATTTTTGAGGTTACATACTTCAAGTTTTGCTTGACGCCAGGTTAGGTTAGACTATTATAGACTAGTGACCACAGCGCACGACACGAGCCGAGCGAGCGCAGTGAGCGTGCCGCGGCAGCGGCTGGCGATGTGCCAGAGCCAACATACTTAGATATGGAAGAAAGTATAGGGCAAAAAATAGGTTAGTAAGGTACAGCCTAACCTAACCTAGCGCTTGACGCCAGGTTAGGTTAGGTTAGGTTAGACTAGTGACCACAATGAACCACCAGAACCGACATAGAAATGAAAGAGAATACAGGGCAAAAAATAGGTTCGTTAGGTATTACAGCCTAACCTACGCACGAGCCGAGCGAGTAAGTAAGTAAATAACTCATGTTCTAAATGTTTAACAGGTGATGGATACCACAAAATAGGTTAAAATATTTTGTTGCACTTCAAGAATTATTAGATTTACTTTTAGTTACCACATAGCCATTCAGTAAAACAGTTTAGCTTTGAAGATCAATTAGTAGAGTATATTTGATTTATTTGATGAGCTTTAGTGTGCAATTCAGTATTTTCGGTTGCAATCTCTACATATAATAAATCTCTGTGGTAGGACCACCGTACCGAGTTCCAATCTATCGATCATAGGTGGAACTTGTATACCTACTTGCAGATCGCCGAAAAAACTTCGATACCGCGTTTTAGGACTCGCAATCTATTACATCTATTACATAGTTTGTTTGTCCGGGCGAATCTCAGAATCTACTGGACCGATTTTGATGGGACTTTTTTATTTGACTCAGTATCACGTGGAGATTAAACTAGGATATAAATAATCACGCCAATCGACTTAGGGGGTAGGTAGGAAATTGAATCTCAGAAACTACCTACTAGACGGATTTTGATGGTTTTTTTTTCATTTGACAGAGTTTTACCTGGACAGTAAACAAAGATTTTATTGTTTATTTTAGCTACAGCGGGCAAGATAGAAAAATTCCCTGATTTAAAAACTTACTTATTACTTTCGCATACTTTAATGCGAACGAAGTCGCGGGCACCAGCTAGTTTCGAATATTTTGATATAAAAAAGGGGATTCACAGGTGAAAGGTTAAATACTACCGGTTTTTTTCTAGTTATGAATTACTTTTGTAAGTAAATTGTCCCGCTGGGGTTCATTCTTAACATGCCTACTAAAAAACATGCCTACTAAAAATCAACATAAAGGTAATAGTAGGTACCTACATTACGATATAAGTGCGGTGGGTTGATCATTACAGCCGAGGCGATATTGCTAGCCCGAGCCATAGGCGAGGCTGTAATTATCAAAGCGTACGTATATCGTACGACGTTTTATAACATATTTGCGAGGAAATAAATAGAACTAAATAAAAAAAAATTACAATACAGCGAAAAGAAAAAGCGCGCGGAATAATTTTTACTTATTCACAAATTAGGATGCGCGCGCATCAACGCTTTCTTTTTTAAGCCATAGTACAAAGAAACAAAAACCAGCCAGTATTACTAATAAAGTAAATTAATATTTTTTTTGATTTTGTTACAGATAAATGGGTGTAATTTATTGTAAAAATTAATTAAATGAAAGAATTAAATGTTTATATTATTATACTTTATCTCCCAAAGTTGATTTTATTTAAAAAATGTTGACCACTTTTCTGCCATAAAAACTCTTTGCTAAGATTTAAAAAAAAACCGTTCGATAAAACGTGCGTTTTAACTAATTAAAAAAAAACGTGTGTTTTACAGCACTCGTGCATTTTACATTACGATTACGCACAAGTACAAGATACAATACAATATTGAAATTGGTGTAATAAGAGATCCTTTACGAGCAAATGTGTTATAAAATTAAATAATGTACTTACTTCCCTCTTTTTGACTACAATTTCTGCACTTAGAAGTAATAAGAATTAAAAATAAATGCATAACTATCACATGAGTTGCCATTTTGGCATACAAACGGAAAATAATCTTAATCCACTTCAACACTTTTTTGTCATAAAAATAAATTGAAAGCTATTGGGTCGTAAAAATCTAATCATAATAAAGTTTCGTTTTATTATTTTTCTTGCGCAACTGTTTCTTTTTAACCGACTTCCAAAAGGAGGCGGATGTTTTTTTTTTTATGTATGTTCACCGATTACTCAAAAACGCCTGGACCGATTTCAGAAATTCTTTTTTTGATTTGATTCTCATGGATTCCATAATCAGATCCTGGCGAGATTATTATGGGACCACCTGGGAAGTATACTCTTTCAAACAAAAAAAAGAATTTCTGAAATCGGTCCAGGCGTTTTTGAGTAATCGGTGGACATACATAAAAAACAATTATTTGTTACCGTTAGTGCTTCTTAGGAAGGCATGGAAGGCGGTCATTGTTTTTTTTAAATAACCTTTTACTATCGTAAACGATTTCCTTTCTATGTGAGAAGTGTTCTTGTTAATGTTAATGCGAAGATAATGTAACATACACCTACCCTAACCTAGCCCTTTTTTTTTAACACTAATTAAGAAAAGAGAAGTAAAAGAAATTAAGAAAAGTTGAATGTTGAAAATTTAAAGGACGATTTTATAAATGTAAAGATGAATTTAAGATACGAAAACTTTAATTAAAATTCTTCAGTTGTAAGTAAATCACTTCAAGAAAATTATTATTAACTACACTAAAACGCAACACTAATCGTAGATAGAGCACGGATCCATCAGACACGAATCCCAGAAGGCTGGACATGGACAAGGCTGAAGACACTGTAAATAGAGGAAAAGAAAGAACTTAAAGTAACAGAATTGGTTTCATTTTAATGAGATTAGTATTTGGCCAAATGAACGTCTAGTAGTATAATAGGACCTAAAGTTGCGAACCGCTGTTGTAACCCCTGAACTTTAATGACTCGAATTTACACTAACCTATTGCAATAACGTCATACCAAAACGTACCCTCTGACGCACAGAATCCTGAAACAATCTTACCTACTCTGCAAAATAACCAACAACTATAGGTATCGCAGTCCCGTGACCTAACGAGCAACTATCCCGCAGAAGAAAGTGTAAATAGATTAAACGAATAAACTATTTAAAGAATAAACTACTTATTTGCTATAAATTCACCCTCCACCACGAATCAATAGCATTGGCTCCCGGATTCGAACCTGAAGTCAGCCTAGGAGGCTAGCCCTAAAAGTATTCTAATTTGAGAACAGATGGCGCTTTTCCCATTTATTACAAAATTAAGGATTTTACGTAAATTACATGAGAAATTAAGTCGAAAATTATTAAATTGTTACAATCGTTCTTTTTAATCAATTCCCACCATTTATTTAAATCAGAAGTTTGATCAAATTTCGCAACAGTTCCGTGAAACTACTTCCATGTTGGACGAGGAGTGAATGAAAAACATAGAATGTGCCAGCTCCATCCTATGAATTGTAGCGTGGCGCCGGAGAAAATATCAAATATATGATATGAACAACCATAGACCTTCCACGTAATACAATGAGTTTTTATCTTAGGGTCAGCGATTCTATGTATGTACATGGAATGGCCTCGATTCGGAAATAGCTTCAACTTAACTAATTTAATTTTAGTCCTGTCACTTTCTCAAATTTGAATAAAATAGAGACAGCAACACAACAGCTGATTATAATTGTGTCAAACTGACGTATAACGCTCAAAATAAGTCAAATTAAGTTGTGATTTGAGAGGGTCCCGACTAAAATGCGTTTCGTTTCGTGCATTCGATCTATGTGACAGGTTTATAATAAGTCCGTCTATACTGCTATCCGTTTCTGTTCGCTCGAGATGGAAAGTGACAGGACTAAACTTAAATAAGTTAAGTTGGTTTAGTAACCGAATCGGCAGCACTGTATGATCTTGACGGTCTAGTTAGTTCCTTTTTTCGCCACTCTCAATACACCATTTATAAACGCGGAGAGGTACTGTAATCCTTTCAGACATTGATGAATGAACTTGTCAGTCATTTGATTTACACTATTTTTGTTTCGTTTTATTGTTAATGGTATTTGATCTTTATAATTATTTGACAAATATTTACATCGTATTTTATAATGATCAATATTTAAATTAAATGGATTAACAAGCAATATTGGTAACAAAATAGCAAGTTTATTACTGAATGCTATTGGTTCATATTTGGATAATCAAAAGGCTATATTCAAGTTTATTTTCATTTATGAACATGATCGTTATTTTTCGAACAATATTCAACTAAGTACCTACTAATCTGAAAGTATGTAAACTTTTGTTTACTTGCAGATTCTCTTCTCGCGGTGGTCAATAGTGGTCATACAACTACCTGACAGATGCGATTTCGTCTGAAATGGCGCGAAATTCAAAATGTCTCAAATCGATTTTGATGAATTATAATTTTACGAATAGATAATTTTTATCAAATCCAGCTATTTATAAGAAATATTATATTTGTGGAGTGACGATGCGTCTAAACATGAAGGCGTATCGTTACAAGCGTTACTGAGTTACCTTGAGGGGATTTTAAAGTGAGTAGGTCTAATTCAAAATTAATGAAGGATTTGAACTTTTTAAGAAAATCCTCGCCTAAAATACCTTCAGTTTTACAGGTAAATTATCAAAAACATAGAATCTGTGTTTGAATATGTTGTCATCTATTTTTAGCTTGTTTTAGACTCAAACATACATATCCATAAGCATAAACGCTACCTCCAACTCCATTGACACACAGTTGCCCATTATGGACAGGAATATGTAAACATTGAATGACCTCACGCTTAACGACAGAGATCGTCGCTCCCGTATCAATTAGCCATTTGCAATCAGTTTCTCCTAATTTGATTGATACATTGTTTAAACTGTTACAAACCAATGCATAATTAGTCACGAAAAAAATGATTTAACGACTCGAAATCTGGCCTTAACGAGTCATCACGTTGTTGCTGTGACGGATCACGTTGCGAGTCCATTACATACACGTTCCGTTGCGAGCGCATTGACCTGCGGTACCTACCTCTCGATGATCTGCCACGTGCACTACGATCCACGGACGTACCCCTATGGTTTCTGGCAAAATGCGTTTGGGGTCTGGATTGCTGGTACCACCGATTCCATTGACCTCTGTTTACTTGACTGCGTTGTCCTCTATACGGTGTAGCGGACCTGCGATAATTTCCATTCCCGCGCGGAAATTTCCGAAACATGCTGGTAACCTGAGCCGTTGACGTTGACGCCATGTCTTCTTCTTGTGCAGCTTGGATCGCGTCCTTCAGGGTGCTAAAATTACGTGCTGCGATAATCGTATTCAGACGACTTAGGCCGTCGGCGAATCTCTTAATTGCCAACTTTTCATTTAGTGGACGGAGCACTTCATAATGGTCTGAGTTTCCGTCGGCCTGCGAAATTGTCAAATCTACAAATAATTCCGTGATTTCCTTACCGTAATCAGCTACAGACCTCTCATGTTGCATCGTTGTTTGAAGTTTGGTCTGTATGGCCGTTGCAGCTTTCTGAGGTAACAGCTGTTTACGAGTTATAGTACTTGAGTTAAACGATATTTTAAAAAAAACTATTTTTATTTAAGATTTTTCAATTTTTGGAACTTAGAATTATTTTTAAAACTATTACAAAAGATGGTTAGAGTCTACTGGTGGCGGTCGAAGAAATGTCGGCGGTGAACCGTGGCGCGGCGTATTTATAAGATCGGTTTGCAGTGGGAGCGTTGCCATGCTGCCGCTCTAGCCTGGTGGTCCAAGGTGTGACAACAATGCAAGCTTCGGGTAGCCAACTCACTTTACCATGGTGTTGATTATTGGCGATCGATTTTGGATCCTTAGAAATGTGCTCAGGTACCTACTTCGTTCAGTTCATGTGATGTTATTTTTATATGTTTCGCAGTAGTGGAGGTGTCATGTAAAAGATTAGCGACGGTTTCATATTTACTCGATAATTTTAACTTTGCTGACTGAGATAGACGAGTCTTAAGAACAAATGCAATTAATTGAGTAGGTATGAGTGGTCTCCTCAATGCTAGAACTATAATATTCAATACCATCTATCAATTCCCTAGTGGTATCTTCCTTGTCATTCATCAGGGGAAGAAGGCTCAATGCCACCTTCAGGTCAAATTTCGCCATCTCGTTAGTTATTTCCGGTTCACTATCACTACTTTCACTTACCCTGGCTGTCTTCTTCTGTAGAGCTACCTTGTTCCGCTTCCGCAGCAGTAGCAGCGTCCGGGGTGCACAATGTTTTCACCTCCTGATATAAATTCTTAAAACGAGAACAACATTCAAGTATTAAAGACTTTTCTGTCTCATCCTTAAACGGTGTACGGTTAGCAACAAGCAACCGCACATGGACTTTGTCTTGTCTCGTCTCTAAGCGACCCAAATCTTATAAAAATTTAATATCAGCAGTATACGCGATTCGACGCATTCCGTCGCATAGAGAAAATCAGTAGTTACCACGAAACCGCGAACGCGCAAACATTATAACAAATTAACATATTCAATATTTTGTAACAATTTTCTATTTTAACATTAAATCGATTATTGCTAAATCTAACCGGAATTCTTATTCTAACAACAAAACATAACATAACAAATAAATGTAGCAGGGGAGATACACTTCCCCCTACATTTTTGGTCCTTCGAAAAACTAGTGCCGTGAGTGATACAGTCCGCTCGTAAAAACATTTAACAAGAACGTTTTGTGATTTTTATAACATTTGAACATTTTTAAACAAGAACAGTAAACAGTGCTTAAAACAGAAGAGTAAGAACATAAAATTTGATCAATTGACAGTGCTTAAACAAATTAAAAAAGGATATTGGACAGTGATTGAACATTTAACAATTTGGAACATTTTATACGAACAATTTAAACATAAACATTGACATTAATCAGTGAAATATTATTACAGTGAATAACATTAACAGAATTAACTGTGAACAAACATTGTAGTGCTAAATTGACAAATAAACAAGTGTACAGTAAGCAGTCAGACAGGATCAGGAGGTTGAGCCCAGGAAGGAAAGCAGAACAACATTTAAGCGGTGGTAGCTGTAAAATCGGTGAGCGCGTTCCAATTTAATTTTTCTGCTTTGGGAGCTTCTGATTGACTGCAGCGAAGATGTCTTTTTCCGAGTTAGTAAATGAGCAAGAAAAGATTTTTAACGAAGTACAATCTATATATGTAAATTTTAAGAAAGATGGCCCTGGAAGGAAAACGACTATTCCTTACCATGATGAAAGACTAGAACGATTAGAAATATGTTGGGAGCAATTTAAAAGCAATGATGAGGCTATGTCCTGCTTTGAAGGCGAGAAAGTTGGACCGTATTATGAGAAAAATGTCTTTATGCAACTTAAGACGCGTTATGAAGAAACTAAGCAACTTATTCAACAATCTAAAACAAGTGCGCAGTCAGCATCTACTAGTAAAATAGGTCTGATCGAAAAGGAAAATGAGCAAAAAGATCAAAATAAATCTGTAGCATCGGGAGTAAAGGGAACACCAAAACCCCCTACACCAAAACCTCCTGTATTAATTGCGCAAAACAAGTTCAATTTCTCATCCGACACGCAGGCGATCGGCTCAGATAATTATGATGAGAAAACTCAAGAGATGTTAAATGAACAACGGTCTAACATAAGAGCTTTTGAGAGAGCAGTACAGAATTTAGGTGCAGGGTATGTCACTGAAAAGTGGCAATTGGAGGACAAGTTACGAACATTAAATCAGCGTTGGGAAAAAGTAGACAGCATGTACTGGAAATTAGATAATATTATAAAAAACATGGCCCCATTTGAGCGTGATTATAACCGATTAGAAGCAATGTACGAATTCAATAAAGAGCTATTGAACAGAAAGATGTGGGATCAGAAACATCAGGAAAAGTCAACGCCGTCAATTGAGTTACCAATTTTCAGTGGAAACTACGCGCAATGGACTACATTCAAAGATTTGTTCATAGAAATTGTTGACCGAAACCCCTTCATCTCCAAGGCGCAGAAAATGCAACATTTAAAGTCAAAATTGAGGGGAGAATCGGAAAAGCTTGTGCAACATCTTAACATCAGCACCGAGAATTATGAAGCTTGTTGGGAGATTTTACAACAAAGATATGATAACGTCCGAGTACTATTTACTTATCACGCGAATACATTACTCAATCAGCCTACTATTCAAAATCCTAACGCTGCCCAGCTAAAACGAATGCATGTTTGTAAGCTCGTTTCGTAGAATCGCCCATTCCTTTTGGATTTCATCCGGAATTACATCGTCCCACTTGATATCATATTTCCAGATTTTTTGAAATAAAAGTTTTGCTTTGATTGTCACAGGAGATAGACAGCCCAACGGGTCGAATAAAGTTGAAATATCACTCAATATCTGCCGTTTTGTTGTTTGTTTACTATCGGAATTTTGCAGCGTTGGCGAAAAAATAAATTCATCATTTTTAGGGTTCCATGCTAACCCCAGAGCCTTAGATGTTTGTGTCTCAGTGAACTCAAAATTTTGCGGATTTCTGATCTCTTCCGGCAAATCGCTGACTAAACTTGTTTCATTACTAGCCCACTTTCTTAGGTTAAAGCACCCTTTTTTCAGTAGTTTTATGAGCTGATCCCTTGCTTCTCGAGCGTCTTTCATAGTACCAAAACCGAACATAGCATCGTCCATGAAAAAATTGTTTAATAAAACTGTTTTTGCTAAAGGGTAGTTATCACCCTCATCGTAAGCCAACTGTTTTAGGGTTCTCAGAGCTATAAAAGGAGCAACTTTGGTACCATAGGCTACCGTGGTTAAAAAATACTCCCTTAACGGTTGGTTTGGATTTTCACGCCATATAATTTTCTGTAGGGGCTGATGGTCCGGGTGCATTGCTATAAACCGGTACATTTTTTCAATATCCGCCGTCAGCACATATCTATGTTGTCTCCATTGTAAAAGGATGCCAAGTAAATCTTTTTGCAAATTCGGACCGGTCTCCATCAAATCATTTAGGCTGTAGCCGGTAGATGTTTTTGCACTGAAGTTGAAGACCGTCCTATGTTTTGTGGTCACCGCTCCTGGTCGTACTACTCCGTGATGCGGTGAAAAATATTCCAAACACCCATTGGTTGGTTTTGCTACTTCCATGTGACCCATATCTTCATATTCCTTCATAAATTCTTTATATTGTTCTGCGAGGCTGGCGATTCTCTCCATCTTTCTTTCTAGTTGCAGAAATTGCGCAACGGCCTGTGGTTTTGACGTCCCTAGGTCTTGTTCAATGTTAAGTTTCAGGGGGAGCTTCACCTGATATTTGCCGTCTGGTAACCGGGTTGTTGTTTCGCTATAAAATTGTTCACACTTATCGTTAGGGTCAATCTCCTCGCTCTTCCCCTCTACGGACTCATTTTCCCAAAACAACGCAATATCTTTCAAATTGTTTATAACGACATGGCAATTAAAAGTCTTTTTTTGGTTTCCATAAAGAATCCAGCCCAACTGTGTGTTTTGCGCGTTTATTCCTGAGCTCCCGCTTTTTATTAAGCCCTGAATGGCTAATTCTGCATAAACATCGACAGCTAATAATATATCAATTTCCTGAGGCACATCATATTCTGGATCAGCTAATTGTAAATGTTCAAATTCCTCAAATAATTGTTTATCAAGAGTAGCGTGGGGTAATTTGCCTGTTATTCTGTTCAGGATTAAAGCTTCTACATTAAATCGGAAATTATTACGTAGTGACTTGCAACTTAGTGTAACCAATCCTTTACATGAGCTCGAGGGTCCATCACCAACACCTGATACCTCGGCGCTGAATTGATCTCTCTTCACTTGCAAACGTTGAATACAATTCTCGGTCACCAAGCTAACTTCCGAGCACGGGTCAACTAAAGCTCTCATTATTACAAATGTGCCATCATTTTTCATTACTTTTATTTGCGCTGTTGATAAGAAATTCTCGCTAAAGTTGCCATGCGCGACATGCACGTTCAATCGCTGACTTGGCTTATAAGTTTTGACCGCATTTTTCTTTCTGAATGCGTCATGCAATAGGCTGCTATGCGCTTCTCCGCAGTATTTGCATTTATTGGTGGAAGTGCAATCTTGCCCACGATGCGAGAACAGACAATTCTTGCACACTTTTAGGTCATTAGCTGTTCTCAATCTTTCTTCTGGCGTCATGCTAAGAAAATCGCTGCAATGATACAATCCATGTTGCCTATTGCATTTTGGGCAATTCAGCACAAAGTTCGATGTACTGTGAAAAGAATTAATATGATGAAATGGTTGGAAATGAGGTGGTTTGTAATCTTTCCGTATGTATGACGGCTGACGCTGAGGTAATTTCGACCTATTGTTGTATGAGTTATAGCTGAATTTAGATTGCTTGTTTTGTTCTATAGGATTCTTATTACGAGTGGAACTCGATGCGCTCGATTCGATAGCCATGAATTTCTTTTCTATATAATGCAGGAGTTCATCTAGTGTCGGCAATTTCTTTGAGTTTTCTAATGACTCGATAAACGATTGATTTGTTTCCGAATCGAGCTTTTGTAGCAAGACATGTACTATGATGGGGTCCCAACTTTCTGTATCAATGTTGAGGTTCGCTATGGCATGCATACACTCCACGGTTACGTCATGCATTCGTTTTAGCTGGGCAGCGTTAGGATTTTGAATAGTAGGCTGATTGAGTAATGTATTCGCGTGATAAGTAAATAGTACTCGGACGTTATCATATCTTTGTTGTAAAATCTCCCAACAAGCTTCATAATTCTCGGTGCTGATGTTAAGATGTTGCACAAGCTTTTCCGATTCTCCCCTCAATTTTGACTTTAAATGTTGCATTTTCTGCGCCTTGGAGATGAAGGGGTTTCGGTCAACAATTTCTATGAACAAATCTTTGAATGTAGTCCATTGCGCGTAGTTTCCACTGAAAATTGGTAACTCAATTGACGGCGTTGACTTTTCCTGATGTTTCTGATCCCACATCTTTCTGTTCAATAGCTCTTTATTGAATTCGTACATTGCTTCTAATCGGTTATAATCACGCTCAAATGGGGCCATGTTTTTTATAATATTATCTAATTTCCAGTACATGCTGTCTACTTTTTCCCAACGCTGATTTAATGTTCGTAACTTGTCCTCCAATTGCCACTTTTCAGTGACATACCCTGCACCTAAATTCTGTACTGCTCTCTCAAAAGCTCTTATGTTAGACCGTTGTTCATTTAACATCTCTTGAGTTTTCTCATCATAATTATCTGAGCCGATCGCCTGCGTGTCGGATGAGAAATTGAACTTGTTTTGCGCAATTAATACAGGAGGTTTTGGTGTAGGGGGTTTTGGTGTTCCCTTTACTCCCGATGCTACAGATTTATTTTGATCTTTTTGCTCATTTTCCTTTTCGATCAGACCTATTTTACTAGTAGATGCTGACTGCGCACTTGTTTTAGATTGTTGAATAAGTTGCTTAGTTTCTTCATAACGCGTCTTAAGTTGCATAAAGACATTTTTCTCATAATACGGTCCAACTTTCTCGCCTTCAAAGCAGGACATAGCCTCATCATTGCTTTTAAATTGCTCCCAACATATTTCTAATCGTTCTAGTCTTTCATCATGGTAAGGAATAGTCGTTTTCCTTCCAGGGCCATCTTTCTTAAAATTTACATATATAGATTGTACTTCGTTAAAAATCTTTTCTTGCTCATTTACTAACTCGGAAAAAGACATCTTCGCTGCAGTCAATCAGAAGCTCCCAAAGCAGAAAAATTAAATTGGAACGCGCTCACCGATTTTACAGCTACCACCGCTTAAATGTTGTTCTGCTTTCCTTCCTGGGCTCAACCTCCTGATCCTGTCTGACTGCTTACTGTACACTTGTTTATTTGTCAATTTAGCACTACACTGTTTGTTCACAGTTAATTCTGTTAATGTTATTCACTGTAATAACATTTCACTGATTAATGTCAATGTTTATGTTTAAATTGTTCGTATAAAATGTTCCAAATTGTTAAATGTTCAATCACTGTCCAATATCCTTTTTTAATTTGTTTAAGCACTGTTAATTGATCAAATTTTATGTTCTTACTCTTCTGTTTTAAGCACTGTTTACTGTTCTTGTTTAAAAATGTTCAAATGTTATAAAAATCACAAAACGTTCTTGTTAAATGTTTTTACGAGCGGACTGTATCACTCACGGCACTAGTTTTTCGAAGGACCAAAAATGTAGGGGGAAGTGTATCTCCCCTGCTACATTTATTTGTTATGTTATGTTTTGTTGTTAGAATAAGAACTCCGGTTAGATTTAGCAATAATCGATTTAATGTTAAAATAGAAAATTGTTACAAAATATTGAATATGTTAATTTGTTATAATGTTTGCGCGTTCGCGGTTTCGTGGTAACTACTGATTTTCTCTATGCGACGGAATGCGTCGAATCGCGTATACTGCTGATATTAAATTTTTATAAGATTTGGGTCGCTTAGAGACGAGACAAGACAAAGTCCATGTGCGGTTGCTTGTTGCTAACCGTACATATACAATTTAATTTTTTTTTTACATTACTTTAGTTTATTGTTTATATTGTTAATTATTCTTTTTTTGTCGTTGGCAATATGTACGGTTAGCAACAAGCAACCGCACATGGACTTTGTCTTGTCTCGTCTCTAAGCGACCCAAATCTTATAAAAATTTAATATCAGCAGTATACGCGATTCGACGCATTCCGTCGCATAGAGAAAATCAGTAGTTACCACGAAACCGCGAACGCGCAAACATTATAACAAATTAACATATTCAATATTTTGTAACAATTTTCTATTTTAACATTAAATCGATTATTGCTAAATCTAACCGGAATTCTTATTCTAACAACAAAACATAACATAACAAATAAATGTAGCAGGGGAGATACACTTCCCCCTACAGACTAAAAGCGGATGGGCAACAGCGTTTGATGTCATATAATATTTTGCAATTTTCACTACGAAGTACGAAGCGAAGGATTCTATAGTAGAATCCTGAGCGCAGAGAGGAATTCAATATACGCCGCTCAAGAACAATTTTTTTTTGGCCCCGAGTGGCACACTATTTTTCATCACACCTGCGAGAAAAAGTACGAGTACCTACATACCTTTAGACTTTAGATATACTTGAAGTCAATATCTTTTGACTCTAACACTTATCGAAAGCCAAGAAAGTTACCTATGGTTAGTTAAAGTTAGAAAATATAAGTGAAAAGAAAAATGCATATGAGTTTTTTTTTAGAGTGCATTTGCCGCCAAAACCTGAACGTAGACTGACCATACGTCCCGGTTTGACCGGGATTGTCCCGGTTTCAGGCATTGGTACCGGCGTCCCGCCCGGTTTGGTATTTTGTTCCGGTTTGTCACGGTTAGTTAGGTTAATACGTAACTTTCAAAAGGTCTGTCGCAAAAATTATAAACGAACGAAGTATTGATATTGATTCAACTTTCGTGAAAAGTTGCGCTCGCTTCGCTCGCGTAAGTAGAGTGTTGATTGGTTTTCGTAGGAATTTCGCGCTCGCTTCGGTCTCGTAATGTATTGATTCAGCTTTTTTTAAATATCGCGCTCGCTTCGCTCGCTTAACGTATTGATTTATCTTTCGTGTCGTGGTATACTGCGCCCGCTTCGCTCGCGTAACGTATCAGTTCAATATTTGAGTGACCATAAAAATAAACTTTTTACATTCAACATTGAAGCAAGCGACTCTAACCTAACTCATCTGTGGAACGTGGACCAATCAGAGAGGAGAAACAGAAATGCCCATGGGAACAAACATTTATTTTGCGTCCGCTATCTCCTAACGCCAATTAACCTTTTTCGAACAGGTGTGATGAAAATAACTATTATCTTTAATCCGCAGTGCTCGTGGCCACACACCAGCCGTTTTTGTATTTCAAATTGCAGGAAGATTCCCAGTAACCCTGCGCAGGGGCAATTGAGACGCAATTTTTCTTGATGCGGCCAAATTATAGCGTTCTTATTCCCGCTTGTCTCTCATTCCGCGCTAATATCCTGTTTATTTGTGATTTTTCTGTGTTATTAAATTGTTTGGTAGGTACAGTTTTTATTAAGATGATCGAAAGCATAACCACGCATAACTATAATATAAATATTGCATGTAACAATGATTATGAAACCCTCCTCTTCCGGTAAATTCTCAATTCTTTATTTGCCTTCTTCTAAACTTATAAAATCCTTTGTTTACTGACAGACTGACTGACTAAACTACTAAAAGCTAGAATCATGAAATTTAGTCAGCAGGTTCTTTTTACAACGTAGGTAACTTCCCACTAAGACAGGCTTTTTTTATTCTCCCCCCCCCCCCCCCCCCGAAAGAGGTAAAAAGGGGGTGTAAAGTTTGTATGTAAGTCCGTCAATTTTGTAGGTAGGATCTTCCTATGTTGTATTTAGGCTAATAATTAAAAAAATAATTAACACGTGTTTCAGCGTTTTTGGATTATCCATCTTTAAGGGGGTTAAATAGAGGATGCAAGTTTGTATGGAAATTCCGTCAATTTTCGAGTTAGGATCTTCCAATTTTGTATTTAGGCTACTAATTAAAAAATAATCAGCACGTGTTTCAGCGTTTTTGGATTTTCTACCTTTAAGGGGGTTACATAGGGGATGGAAGTTTGTATGGAAATTTCGTCAATTTTGAAGTTAGGACACAGGTTAGGATCTTCCCATTTTGTGTTTAGGTTAATGTTTCAAAAATAATGAACACGTGTATAAGCGTTTTTGGATTTTCCCCACTTAAGGGGGTTAAATAGGGAACGAAGATTTGTATGAAAGACCATTTTGTTTATTTTGTGCTTAGGCTAATAATTAATAGACTTATTATCGTGTGAAAAAGTCATTGCCACAGGAGAACTCATTTAGCCGCGGGTGAAGCCGCAGGGCGGAAAGCTAGTGTTGTATAAAAAAAAGTAGATAAAAGGGTCAAATATTTATTTGGCCATTGACGCTCCTTCTTACTAAAACCACAAGAGAATGAATCATCTAAGTATTTGATCTTCTTTGACGAGTATAAATTATATATTCCAGTTTCGTGCAAGAGTTCGCGTGCGAGCCGCTAGATGGCGTTACTCTACTACTGGAACTTCTGCGCAACGTGCAGCTCAGCCAATCAGGGGAGGGCTCGCGAGGACCGCCCGCCGTCCGCAGGAGACCACTGCTGGATGAATTAGCTTGCCTGTAAGCATGGCTTTAAAATCCTTTATGAACCATTATATTATCATCTGACATTCAATAGTAAACCACAAGGCTCTCAGACTAAAACTATAAGCTTTATCTTTACCGAAGATCTTTTTCTGTAACCTTCTTGCTGAAATATAGCCGTTTAGAATCTTTCTATCGTACCAATAAGAAACAGGCAAACATGACACACAGTGCGCATGTAACTTCTATAACATGGTCTTCGTTTATGTTTCCAGGCAATGTCTATGGAGCTGCTGCAGCCGCTACCCCGACTGCGTGCGGCGACTGGTCTCCGGCTCCAACGGCGTCTACACCCTCACCGTCTGCATCATGTCGACAGTCAACAAGTCCAGGGTTCTGGCTCTGCAGGTGAGCTTTATGCAGATGACTCGCTCATAGGTATTTATTTATTTAATCGTATGGCGTTAGTACACCAAGTCGCTATTTGACAATGCACTACAATTATAATCTTATGTCTAGGTTCTTCGCCCATTGGGCTGCGTTGTCAGTAAGGATGTTTTATGTGGATGACTCACTTATTGGTTTAGATTACTTCTACTGTCCAGAGTTAAGAAATCATTAGTTTTCATCCATATACTCGTACATACGTGGATGACTTTCTATTAGACCCCGATAGAGCTTAAGCGGAAACATGTTTTTTTTTAAACATTTGATCTAAGATTAAGGTACGTCATGTCTTACTAAACTTATGAATTTACGACCTTTCCGTTTGGTTCTAGTTGCTGACCAAGGCGTGTTACCCGCCGGCCAACGGTCACAGCATGGTGTCAGAGGCGCTGTCGACGTTGCGTCTGCGCTACGGGGAGCCCGTGCGCTTCAGGTAACCATTACAACAACATTACGAGCTTTTTGTCATAACTATATCTTGATCTGTAACTGTTATACCATCGAGAGGGGAAAGGTCAGCGAGAAATAAATAGAGCGGATAAAATACCATTTCGTCCTGCCAGTTTACGAGGAAGGCATCAACTTTATCTCCCAATCGCCGTCTGAGCCGGCCACGCCGCCATGATTCACTTCTTGTTACTAGACTCGATCGCAATCTGTTCTATTTTAATCATTATCTGCATGTATTTACAATTATAAATAAACCTAGACATCTCGATCAAGATAATCTAATGTCTGTCTTTATCCTTCAAAACTCTGCCAAATGATTTCCGTTTCGGTGTCGGATTGATCACCTGATAATCTGGTGATATTAATTGCATTAGGTACCTGTCAATCCTGAGTATTTCCCCTCTAAGTGATCTTTGACTTCAATGTTTCCAACCCAAATATACTTCCACAGTCCACTTTCAGAAGTTGTCTGTTATTTACAAATCATGTCTTATTGATAGAGATGTTTAATTAGTTTTCAGGTTTATAATTTACTTTCTAAATACGCTTCTCTGGTCAGGTTCCTGGTGGGCATGCTGCAGAGCGGCGGCGGCACCGGCGAGCTGCAGTCAGCTGGCCTGGCCTTCATCAACGCGCTGCTGACGTCAGCGCCCGCGCCACAGCGCCGACTCTACCTGCAGGCCGAGCTCGAGCAGGCCGGCTTCGACATCCTCACGCTCAAGAAGGTAACGTTTATTAAGCATGGAACACTCTCCTAACACATGAAATGAGCCAATGAACTACGATTGGGTCGCTTCGCTGGCAGGTAGACCCGAAGAGACTTGCAACTGGCTTGAGATAAAGTGACACGTCTTGGAACTTGTGTCCAGCAGTGGATTCAGGCTGATGATGACTTCGTGCAAAGACTTTCACTTTGTATCTATCAGGAAGATTAACGTACGTTCAGATAATTCCTATGCTCAAATACAGGATGATTTTCGTGTTAATGATAGGGGAAGACCAATCAATCATATCTAGCCCGTATTTGTGAATATATAGCAGTACCTAATCTATTAATAATTTTCAATTATTTCCAGATGATCTCAAAGCTGCCTCAATCGAACGACCAGGTGGTGAAAGAAATAGAGAACTACGAGAAACAGCTGATCGACATTGACACCCTCAGCGAGAAGGCGCACGAGGCTCAGAAGGAGAAAGACGACCTGAGGCATAAGCTGGAACTCCTGGAAAAACGAGTTAAGGTAAGGTACCAAACCACACACAAAAGTATGAACGCAGATTTTATAACCATAAACAAAATTCTAAGAGTTATTGTTTATGATACCTACATACATAAAACATAATAAAATAAACTCTTTTTGTTGTGTCAGATATTACAAGAAGAGAAAGGGATCCTGCTGTCTTTGGAGAAATGCCTAAAAGAGAAGTGCTGTGAACTTCAAGAGGAGGTTTCATCTCTGAGATCAGAACACGGAAACTCGAACAGAAAGAAGACTTTCGGCATGAAGAAAAAAAACTCTGTTCACCAAAATAGAGGTAACTATATCAAAAGATGTGTTACATTACTTTTCCAAAGTATTTTTTCCTAATAAATATGAAATTCATAAAAGAAACAAATTACCTACTTAATACCTACTAAGTTTATGTTTTCTTTTATTTTAGATGAATCTTCGCCTCCAGAAGACGAAGGAATAAGTTCCTCCGAACGATCTCTCAGTCCTGAAGGCGACCCCCAACGAGAATCCATGGTCTACGAAGTCTTCAATGTAAAAAACGAAACATACGACTTGATGAGAAACAAACGCACGTACAGCAAGAAAATGGAACCAAAAAACGACAAGAAATCTTCGGACGAGGAAGACGAAACTACGATAGATGAAGTTATCCAAGAATTGAGGAATATTGTGAATCATGCAGAGTCAGAACAGTACGCGAAAGAAAGAGCATTTGCAGATGATAAATCATCTCATTGCAATCAAACTTCAGAAATCAACGTTTCTGTTAAAGGCATCGAATGTCAAAAGCACAGAGACGCCGATAATGAGGATTCCATTACCAGCACGAGGCATAGCATTCAAATAACCAGCAGCAATGAGTTCTTGGACGAGCATCATGACGAAGACGAAGAATCAGAAATAGTGCCCATTAAAATCAAGCCTCATCCTCCGAGAAAAGCGAAAAGTCTGGTCCATCTATTTGTACCACAAGTCGACCAAGGCCTTCTTTATAATAAACCGCCAGACTTGTACGATGATACCTTCTATTCGAGTGACGAAGGATCAGACTCTTTGTTAAGCGCGTCTCGTTGTGTAAATGATGCTAAGAATACCTCAAATTCAAGTTTTGACTTCAACCAGCGTAGAGCTATGTTCATGGCGGCGGAGAAAGAAAGAGAAGAAATGAGGAACAAACGTTCCCGAACACGTTCAAGGGAAGAATCTAGACGCGCGTTGGTCAAACGAAGTGAATCGTTCCAGACCTCAGAGAAAGGATCGCGCCAGAGAGAATACATCGACAGCATGTTCCACTCCGAAACATATACCTCTTTAATGGGATCTACCGGTCCTCTGCAGAGATCAAACTCTAAAGGAAGCAAAGTAGACGAAATAGTAAGCCTGATAGAATCAAAGAAGTTGACTAAAAGTTTAGACAGAATCGACGAAGGATTAAACTCGATGGTCGACATAGTGATGCTGAGCGAACCTAAAAAGCCATCGTGGCCGTATGAGCGGCGCCAGAGGTCATGTTCGAGAACGAGCAGCGAGGCCGGCAAAGAGACGCCACTAGTGCCCGTGACCAGAACGAACTCTAAAATCACGAACTTCAACTCGAGATACGACAGAACCAGTCCGAAGAGCAAGGACGATATGCCTAAATCGGAGCAGAAGTTCTACCTGCCGCATCCGAAGCTGAGCACGGGCTCGTTCGAGAACGGCTCGTACAGTAGCCCGTCGTTCATCGTGAAGCGCGGGCACAGCAACGCGGGCTTCTACTCGGGCGCGGTGCTGCTGCGCGACGCCCCCGCCAGCATGACCAGCCTCGTGCTGAGCGGCGGTGGAGCGGGAAGTCACTCGCACGTGGACCTCAAGCGCACGCTGTCTCCGATGTCCGGTAACTTCGGCGCGCACAAGGTCACCGACATGCCCTCGGGATTGTATTGATGCGTTTTCATTTGCATGTAATCAATACCAACGACTAATTTGTAAGGATTATTTTGTACCTTTACTTTGACTAGTGCAATATTATCCTCATCGTAAGCTAGATTATCGTCGTCATATTAATTTATAGTTATTTAAGTTTCGTTAGTGTCTTAGTAATTTTGTTATTTAGCAAAATTAGCTTAAGATCACGTTATACTTTCTTTTATTATTATTTCTTTTCAACACTTGTGTCGTCCGTCAATGTTGTCTTAATCTTTTTTAAAGGTCTTAACTGTACATAATGTTTATCTTTAAGTGTAGACTTTTGTTATATTCGATACAATTTCATTAAAACACATTGATCTAGTCTTTTGTTTTATTTTCTCTAATATCCCTTTAAAAACAACACACTTTTTAAAAACAGTAGTGTATATACCTACCTACCTATTTTGCCAGACATTTTACAATTACGAAGAACTGATAATGATAACTAAATGCAATCAGCGATCGATTTGATAAAAATGAACTTCTAAGTGATAGGAGATTTCAATTAACTGTAGACATCATTGGTATAGAAGGTCATTTATTTTTTTGTTTATACAAAACATACATGAAATCTATCTATAAATACCTATATAATAAATCTCTAGAGGGGTCGTGTCTGTACATTGAATATTTTTGTCTGTCTGTCTGTATGTTAGTTACCACATCACGCCAAAACCACTAGACCGATTTTGATGGAACTTTTTATTTTTGACTATGTGTTACCTAGGTTCAAACTTAGGATATAAATAATCACGCCATCTGACTTAGGGGGTAGGCAGCAAGTTGTATTTTGTTTATTTTTTAACCGATTTTGATGGAACTTTTTTAATTCGACTGAGCGTTACCTAGAATGAAAGTAAAAATACAAATAATCACGCCACCTGACTTAGGGGGTAGGCAGAAAATTGAATTTGATTGTTTTTCAACCGATTTTGATGGAACTTTTTTATTCGACTGAGTGTTTTTTTACTTATCGGGAGTCAAACGTAGGATAGAAATAATCACGCTACCTGACTAAGGATATGGGCAGAAAAATGAATTGTTATTGTTACCCATCGAATAGATTCTAACATTGAGTTAGTATCTCAGTTTGTATGGAGAACACGCAGTGTCGAACATACTGAAAACGCTTCTCCGCGCGTAGGAGCCGGATTTGCTAGCGCGCGCGTGGAAGCTTGTTTTTCATACAAAGACAAAGATCAGACAATGAGCAACACGCTTCCGCGCGTGGGCTAGCAGTTCCGGCTCCTACGCGTGGAGAAGCGTTTTCAGTATGTTCGACACTGCGTGTTTTCCATACAAACCGGGCGTACGAAGTCGCGGGCACAGCTAGTACAATATACAACATTAAAACTTAAATGTAACTGGTAAACTCTTGTGAATATTTACATGAGCGCCCAGTGATTCTTTTAATCTTACAAGTATCTAGACTTAAAGCATCTTCTTCATGTTAGCGATGACCTTGTCGTAGAGCTCTTCCTTAACCTGGTTTCCCCAGATGAAGTCGTAGTGGTTGAATTCCGGCCGTTCCATCTTGACCACCTGCTGCACGTTGCCCATCCTGTCGGACAGGAGGAGCAGGTCCTTGTAGTGCACCTCCACGTCCGCCAGCCCGTAGTAGAGGAATGTAGGGGCGACCACACGAGACACCTAAAGATACAGATTGCATTATGCAGTTGTGTGCTGCAGCTATGTGAAATAGGCCCGAAGCCAATGCACAATCAATTTAAAACGTTTTGCCTATGTCCGTTGGACTGCCTTATCCAGAACAGAACAGAAGGCAACACATATTTTTAATCTGCAAGTTTTATCTAAGCTAATTGACCAGAAGAGTGCCTTGAAGACTAATGTGGAAACTATCCATCTCTAGTCTACCCAGGCTGTCATTTACCTGGTATTCGGGTGGCGTGACGCGGCCGTATTGCAGCAGGTTGGTGGCTGCGTTGTGGTGGAAGCGCGCGAAGACACCTCGCCTGATCACCTGCCCGTAGTGCGCGATCTGGCGGATAGAGGATCCAGCAGGGGCGTGCGACAAGAACAGCGGGATCATCGACTGCAAATAATATTCAACGCAGACACATGCCCAACATGAAAAATATCAAAAACGATGTAGAATTGGACTATCAACCAGAAGAAAGAAAGATATATAAAACAACCCTACTTTGATTCGCAAACACTTTTACTTAGAGTACCTATTGATGATGCTAAACTAGAGTTTAGAATGTATTCTCACCTCATTCTTGTTACCAACTGAGGCACTCCCGTCTTGAATGGCTTGCACGCATACGGGGTCGAAGAGGTCAGCTCCGTCGCAGATCCGGGACGCAATCAGCCTTGAAGCTTGCTCCTTGCTCAGGATCTCGCCGATACCCAGCGTCAGGGCTACCGTCTGTGAGAACATCAGATGAATAAATGCGCACTTGATAACATGTCTTACTAGACTAGACGATTGGAGATCTAGTCCACTGCAGTCTCCAGGTTAGGAGGAAATGTACTCTACTTCAGAAATTCTTCTTAATGTTGAACCAATGGTAGTAGTTTAAAAAACAATTTTCGATGGTTTTTTTACTACGAGAACGATAGCGCGCTATCACACGATTAGCACAATAATATTTACAGATAGGTATATATAAAGAACGATACGATCTTTGAAGTGAAACGATCCGGTAATTACTGGGTAATTTAATCAAATCAATCAGTTAAATAGCTTTTCGTCATTGCAGATAATTAATTAGTTGGGTAGACTGCACTACATAAGTATACCATCAATTGATAAAGGGGATTTGATTTTGACGTTTTTTTATGACGCACCCAATGTTTGCACATCTTTAGTGTATGCCTTGGCAGGCAAGATGTGGAAATTGAATGTTTTACCTCGATGATCTTCTCGTAGGTAGCGAGTCTGTTGTAGAGCTCGTGCTCGTTATTCTCAAAGTAAGCAGCCGGCGCGAGGCCCTGGAACGAGCGGAACTTGGCGTTGTACTCTGGACGCAGCGAGTTCAGCACCAGGAAGGTAGTTCCTCCTTGAGAATGCCCCACGTAATCCACCTGGGTTTCCCCAGTGGTCTCCAATATGTGGTCGACGAAGGCGGACAGGTCGTAGAGTCCGATCTCCTCCCAGCTGAAACGCCAGAAGCTGTTGCTGCGGTCAGGGTTCATAGTGCGGCGCTGGTGCTGGCGCGAGTAGTAGTTGCCGCGAGCATTGCCCATCCACACGTCGTAGCCTTCTTCAGCCAGGAGGTAGGCTGTGTAATGGAACGGTCAATTATTCTATCATTCAAGCAGCATAAGTAGAGTTCATATAGTTAGACTATTGTCCCGGCACAGGTCGGGTGTTGCATGGTCAGGATATACCCTCACTCACCCAGAGCGCGTCCCGGGCCGAGCACGACGTAGTCAGCTGACGAGGACAGCAGCCCGTGCATCAGCAGCACGGCGGGCCGCCGGCCGGGCGCGCTGTGGCGGTCGCGGCCGCGGGGAATGCGGTGCATAGTCAGGATGTACCCGTCAGAGGTTGTCACGGTGTGCGACTCCACCGGGTAACCGTATTTGGAGATCATTCCAGGCTGGCAACAATTTTGAAGCTTTGATTCTGATCATCTTTTAGTAAACAGTTTAGCTAACAAAGTGTAACTATGTCGGTATGCGTCTCTCTTTCGTGCGCTTGTAAGGCGTACCACACACACACTGGGGCTCCGCGCTACGCGACGGAGCGCGTGATTGTCTATGCTCCCATTGTTTGAACAATGGAACATAGCATAGGCAATATCTGCCGTACGCGACGTGGCGCGGAGCCCAGTGTGAGAATTGCCAAAAAGGGAGATAAATTGGCTGTCAAAAATATTAATAATTTAGGATCAGTTCAAATCGAACCGATAAAAGATTTACTGATTGGGTAGGAACGTATCGGATATTCAGACAATTTATATCTTTATTTTAGTCGTAATAATTTTAAATCTTTTTCCTACTCTACAGAAAAACATCCTCGTAATCGAGGTTTTGTAGTAGGGAAGGTACGTCGTCGTACTTCGATCAAAATGTGAATTTGTAACCCCTACCTTATACCTACGACTGGTACCGATGGATGCCTTTTATTATAACTCCCCGAATAGGTAGGTACGTGTTAGTACGTTTTACGATGAAAAAAAGGGGAGGGGGGCGGGGGGAAGCAATCAAAGATAGCGTATAAAGAAAAAATATTTTTGTTTAAAACATGCCTTGTGGGGAATCAAATGGAAGGGGTTATTGAGAAGATTACAAATACCGGGTGTAAGGGACAGCGTCCCGCAAACTTATAGGGCTTGCTCAGTCAACGAAACAGAACAACTATCACCAGATTTTTTTTTCAGGAAATGAAAAAAAAAAATTTGCTTTTCCATACAAATTGTCGGATCGAGGCGGTCACTGAATGAAAAAGCAAATATTTTTTTTTTTTTCCTGAAAAAAATTCCCGGTGATAGTTATTCAGTTTGGTTGTCTGAGCAACCCCTATAAGTTTGCGGGACGCTGTCCCTTACACCCCGTATATAGCTCACTATACCATTTCTAACACTTTGTCTAACAAATTATTAGAAAACATGAGAAAATGCTGTATTTCCGAGTTAACTTTTAACTGCTATAGATTAAAAACTACTCAAAGGATTTTTGTAATATTTCTTGCAAATAATTAACTATCGTCCCTGATTACGGACCTGTAGTTTGTACGGTGATAAAGTAGTGGAGGGGGCCGAGGGGGCCGAGGGGGCCGAGGGGAACAAGCAAAGATGGCATACCTAAATGGTTTCGAATTTTCGTTATTTTTAGAAAAGTTCTGCACCAATTTCAAAACGGTTAGTGAATTTTTAAAGCTTATATTGTGTTCTAAGTTTTTTATATAGACCTCTGCCACGTATGTGAGTTAAATTAAATCAAACTTTGTCTGGCGTTCTTTTGTCACCAACATAATCGTGTTATCTAGGTCGTCGCTCCCTTCCATTGCGCCATCCCTCCCGTCCACTGCGCCATCCCACCCCACCCGTCGCTCCCATCCATTCCACTGCCCCTTCCGTTGCTCTCGTCACTCACATCCCTCCCGTCGGTTCCGATACTCCCGTCGTTACTCTAGTCGCTTCAGAGTCGTCCCTCCCGCTGACACTATTGTGGGAGATGTAACGTAACTTCCATCCTTAACTTACCCAACCTACTATCCCTCCTGAACCTACTTCCATCTCTTCCGCCGACCCTCTCGTACCTTCCATTCTGTCCACTGTCCCTGCCTTTCTTCCCTTAACTCTCGTCCTTGCCATCTCTACAGTTAGTGCCATCCCTTTTTTTTCTCTTCCGTACTTCTAGAACCTACCTCTCAGCGGACCCGGCCTAAGTCGTCCTCTCCAAATAGGAGCTCCACATTTAATAATACATGATAGTTCCGTCTTTCCCACCTCTCCCGACTCCGTCCCTCTTGTCTCTCCCGTCCCACACGTTCCTTTTACCCCTCCCGCCGACTCTCCCTTACACGTCGATCCAATGACCTACGTCGACCCGACGACCCATTTCGTTCCGACCCGAAAGCCGATAGCTGATACCGAAAGCCGATATCTAAACCTTCACAGATAACCTATGGTCCTCAGTTTACTAACATCAGAAAGCGTTAGTTTTATACTTTTTCCAGAACGATATCGAAATTATATGTGTGTAATTAAAAAACTTTCAAACAATATTTCCTAGATAGCCTCGGAATTGTATACATTTCTTAGGAATTGTATATACCTATACATACATTTCCGGTAACATATGCAATAACTAGCTTTTACCCGCGACTTTGTCTGCGAAGATTTTTTTTTCTCTCCCTCGTCCAGCCGTGAGTATCACCCGTCCCACAGACCCTCTTGTAGATCTGGTCCTAGCATCTTACTATTACGGTGCCCTTGACGAAAGCACTCGTGGTGGTGAAAGTAGGGTCAAATCCTCTCCCCTGTCCTTCACGTACCACACGTCCCTCCTATCTTACACATCACTCGCGTCCCTAGACAGTCCTCATGTCTGTCCAGTCTCATCCATTCCTCCCGTCCATGACTCGCTCCAGTGCCTTCTGTCCCCCTTTCCTCCCGTCACTTCCGTCCATCCTGACACCTCAGTCGCCCCAGTGCCCTCAAAAAAAATCTCTAATTATATTATCTAATCAAATATAAATTAAATTGTTTCCCAACTTTTAACAACATAGCGTGATGTCAATAAATTCAATTTCCTGCCTTATCCCCCAAGTATAGAAGCGTAATGAAATGTTTTCTAAGTTTAGTTTATGTTTTCTAACCTAACCTAACCTAACCTAACCTAACACTGAACTAAATAAAATAGGTTCCATCAAAATCGGTTCAAAAAACACACAATTTCTTAGCTCCCTGCCTATCCCATAAGTTAGGGTAGCGTGACGATATCGTAAGTCTGAGTCCAGTAGTATCTCTGAGTTGAATAAAAAAGTATCATCAAAATCTGATAAAAACACTAACTAAATTCATTTTCCTGCCTACCTCCCAAGTACAGTGGCGTGATTATAATGTATCCTTTGTTTGAGTATATAGGTAACATTCAGTTGAATAAAAAAAGTCCCATATAAATCGGTTAAAAAACTAACTAAATTCAGTATCCTGCCCACTGCCTACCCCCCAAGAATGGTGGCGCGATTATATACGTATTCTTAGGTTGTGTCTCGCTAACACTCGGTTGAATAAAAATAGTCCCATCAAAATCGGTTAAAAACACTAACTAAATTCAGTTCCCTGTCTACTGCCTACCCCCTAAGTACGGTGGCATGATTTTATGTATCCTTAGTTTTTGTTTAGGTCACACTTAGTTAAATAAAAAAAAATCCCATCAAAATAGGTTCGGTAGTCTTGGTGTTCTGTGTTAGCAGGTATGCTAAAGTAAACACCGCTAAAGTATATTTGCTATACAACGTGTAACAGAAAGGGTATATGCATCGAGAAAAGTGTGAATCTACCATGAAACTGAACAACTTTCCCTAAGGAACATAGGTCGAAATACGAAAAAAAAAAAATTACTTCCCATACTAATTACGCTATCAGCTGACAAATTTTGTATGGAAGGTCAAATTATTCTTTTTCGTTTTCGACCTATGTTCCTTAGGGAAAGTTGTTCAGTTTCATGGGTAGATTCACACATTTCTCGATGCATATACCCTTTCTGTTACACGTTGTATATTTGTAATAATCTACTTTAAAAGCCCTTTCATTCGATACCCCACAAGGCATGTTTTAAGGAAAAATGTAATTTGTTGTACGCCATTTTTGCTAATATGCACCTGATGTTTCCATTTATCTTGTCTTATGAGGGTAAAATTCACACTCTTACCACATCCAGCATAGCGTCTTCAATGACGTCTTGCGGGAACCATGCGCCCCTGGCCTTCTGCAGCTCCAGCACATCATCAGCATGCGGCGCGCGACCTGCAGCTGCCAGCGACACTAGCGCCGCCACGAACAAAAACCTACACATCACTATATAGAAGTACTCGCGTTACTTTAGGTAGAGTATATTGGTACTTATTGTGACTATAGAATTGTACTGTCAGGAAGCCACTGCGAATATTTGGCCTTGCTTTGCGTTTAAGTATCGAGTTTGTTTGGTTATCTAGCGACGTGTTGATTAGTAAAGATTATGTATCTATCATCAATTCGTCAGTGTTTACGTATTTCAGGGTTCAATTTGATTTGTGGTCAATTTTAACTTAGATTGCCGGTACAAGTAGACAGGGTAGAGCTAGTGAAGGAAAAATCCTAAAATAAACAAACTTCCAAACTCGATTGGTGTTACACCATTATGTTTGGGGTGCTCACTAATATTGTCTTAATTTAAGAAAATATATAATTTAAGTAATTAATTATTAATTACCTACCCTATGACTAGGGCAATACTGGCTAATATCACCGTTAAAATTTAATTGATTGCATTATAGCATATTGTTGGTGGATATAGGAATAATCAATGCAGGTGGCAGATAATAACACATAGCTATAATATTCATTTTATCTGCTCTCATAGAGTAATATTGAATTATAAACTTCAGAACGAATTTATATTGACGTACTTTACAAACAGAATGCTGAAATGAAATTAAAAAGTTTACTATTCGTTGCACCTCCTCTAACAAAGTGACAATGAAATGTAACATGTTCACAGTCATGGAAGTAACAAAGGAAGAAAACAATTTGATACACAAAAACCTTGTATTAATTAATTTAATTTAATGTATTCAGTTCTTTATAAATAAAAAAAATGCGCCCACAGCACTGCAGCGAATGCGCGGCACATGCGCGACTTATTGGCGCCATTTGTTTGAACTATTATGAATAGAAATAATTAATTTCGTGGGAAATTATTTATTATGAGCCTAAAAATATGTGATAGTCACAAAGAAAATATTTTTTATTTATATATGAGTGTGTCTTGAAGTGTGTGTACGATGGATGTATTGCACATAATCATATAGGGTTAAGGAGGAAACAGTGGACAGAATGGAAGGTACGAGAGGGTCGGCGGAAGAGATGGAAGTAGGTTCAGGAGGGATAGTAGGTTGGGTAAGTTAAGGATGGAAGTTACGTTACATCTCCCACAATAGTGTCAGCGGGAGGGACGACTCTGAAGCGACTAGAGTAACGACGGGAGTATCGGAACCGACGGGAGGGATGTGAGTGACGAGAGCAACGGAAGGGGCAGTGGAATGGATGGGAGCGACGGGTGGGGTGGGATGGCGCAGTGGACGGGAGGGATGGCGCAATGGAAGGGAGCGACGACCTAGATAACACGATTATGTTGGTGACAAAAGAACGCCAGACAAAGTTTGATTTAATTTAACTCACATACGTGGCAGAGGTCTATATAAAAAACTTAGAACACAATATAAGCTTTAAAAATTCACTAACCGTTTTGAAATTGGTGCAGAACTTTTCTAAAAATAACGAAAATTCGAAACCATTTAGGTATGCCATCTTTGCTTGTTCCCCTCGGCCCCCTCGGCCCCCTCGGCCCCCTCCACTACTTTATCACCGTACAAACTACAGGTCCGTAATCAGGGACGATAGTTAATTATTTGCAAGAAATATTACAAAAATCCTTTGAGTAGTTTTTAATCTATAGCAGTTAAAAGTTAACTCGGAAATACAGCATTTTCTCATGTTTTCTAATAATTTGTTAGACAAAGTGTTAGAAATGGTATAGTGAGCTATATACGGGGTGTAAGGGACAGCGTCCCGCAAACTTATAGGGGTTGCTCAGACAACCAAACTGAATAACTATCACCGGGAATTTTTTTCAGGAAAAAAAAAAAAAATATTTGCTTTTTCATTCAGTGACCGCCTCGATCCGACAATTTGTATGGAAAAGCAAATTTTTTTTTTTTCATTTCCTGAAAAAAAAATCTGGTGATAGTTGTTCTGTTTCGTTGACTGAGCAAGCCCTATAAGTTTGCGGGACGCTGTCCCTTACACCCGGTATTTGTAATCTTCTCAATAACCCCTTCCATTTGATTCCCCACAAGGCATGTTTTAAACAAAAATATTTTTTCTTTATACGCTATCTTTGATTGCTTCCCCCCGCCCCCCTCCCCTTTTTTTCATCGTAAAACGTACTAACACGTACCTACCTATTCGGGGAGTTATAATAAAAGGCATCCATCGGTACCAGTCGTAGGTATAAGGTAGGGTTACAAATTCACATTTTGATCGAAGTACGACGACGTACCTTCCCTACTACAAAACCTCGATTACGAGGATGTTTTTCTGTAGAGTAGGAAAAAGATTTAAAATTATTACGACTAAAATAAAGATATAAATTGTCTGAATATCCGATACGTTCCTACCCAATCAGTAAATCTTTTATCGGTTCGATTTGAACTGATCCTAAATTATTAATATTTTTGACAGCCAATTTATCTCCCTTTTTGGCAATTCTCACACTGGGCTCCGCGCCACGTCGCGTACGGCAGATATTGCCTATGCTATGTTCCATTGTTCAAACAATATTAGTGAGCACCCCAAACATAAATGGTGTAACACCAATCGAGTTTGGAAGTTTGTTTATTTTAGGATTTTTCCTTCACCTAGCTCTACCCTGTCTACTTGTACCGGCAATCTAAGTTAAAATTGACCACAAATCAAATTGAACCCTGAAATACGTAAACACTGACGAATTGATGATAGATACATAATCTTTACTAATCAACACGTCGCTAGATAACCAAACAAACTCGATACTTAAACGCAAAGCAAGGCCAAATATTCGCAGTGGCTTCCTGACAGTACAATTCTATAGTCACAATAAGTACCAATATACTCTACCTAAAGTAACGCGAGTACTTCTATATAGTGATGTGTAGGTTTTTGTTCGTGGCGGCGCTAGTGTCGCTGGCAGCTGCAGGTCGCGCGCCGCATGCTGATGATGTGCTGGAGCTGCAGAAGGCCAGGGGCGCATGGTTCCCGCAAGACGTCATTGAAGACGCTATGCTGGATGTGGTAAGAGTGTGAATTTTACCCTCATAAGACAAGATAAATGGAAACATCAGGTGCATATTAGCAAAAATGGCGTACAACAAATTACATTTTTCCTTAAAACATGCCTTGTGGGGTATCGAATGAAAGGGCTTTTAAAGTAGATTATTACAAATATACAACGTGTAACAGAAAGGGTATATGCATCGAGAAATGTGTGAATCTACCCATGAAACTGAACAACTTTCCCCTAAGGAACATAGGTCGAAAACGAAAAAGAATAATTTGACCTTCCATACAAAATTTGTCAGCTGATAGCGTAATTAGTATGGGAAGTAATTTTTTTTTTTTCGTATTTCGACCTATGTTCCTTAGGGAAAGTTGTTCAGTTTCATGGGTAGATTCACACTTTTCTCGATGCATATACCCTTTCTGTTACACGTTGTATAGCAAATATACTTTAGCGGTGTTTACTTTAGCATACCTGCTAACACAGAACACCAAGACTACCGAACCTATTTTGATGGGTTTTTTTTTATTTAACTAAGTGTGACCTAAACAAAAACTAAGGATACATAAAATCATGCCACCGTACTTAGGGGGTAGGCAGTAGACAGGGAACTGAATTTAGTTAGTGTTTTTAACCGATTTTGATGGGACTATTTTTATTCAACCGAGTGTTAGCGAGACACAACCTAAGAATACGTATATAATCGCGCCACCATTCTTGGGGGGTAGGCAGTGGGCAGGATACTGAATTTAGTTAGTTTTTTAACCGATTTATATGGGACTTTTTTTATTCAACTGAATGTTACCTATATACTCAAACAAAGGATACATTATAATCACGCCACTGTACTTGGGAGGTAGGCAGGAAAATGAATTTAGTTAGTGTTTTTATCAGATTTTGATGATACTTTTTTATTCAACTCAGAGATACTACTGGACTCAGACTTACGATATCGTCACGCTACCCTAACTTATGGGATAGGCAGGGAGCTAAGAAATTGTGTGTTTTTTGAACCGATTTTGATGGAACCTATTTTATTTAGTTCAGTGTTAGGTTAGGTTAGGTTAGGTTAGGTTAGAAAACATAAACTAAACTTAGAAAACATTTCATTACGCTTCTATACTTGGGGGATAAGGCAGGAAATTGAATTTATTGACATCACGCTATGTTGTTAAAAGTTGGGAAACAATTTAATTTATATTTTGATTAGATAATATAATTAG
>JARACY010002858.1:0-38440 GCA_029255725.1 Scrobipalpa atriplicella
AATAACGGACACGATTACATGTCAAAAATTAAAAATTACAAAATAGCTTTTGACTTATTGTGCAACCCATTTTGTAATTCTTAATTTTTGACATGTAATTTTTAATATTTGACAGAATTATTAAAAGATTCTTAATTTTCTTATAAAATTCAAGCCCTTGCACTTTGAATTACAAAAAATTGCAGGAAGAATGCCCAAATCAAGGTTTATCCTCTGCTGTAAAAATGAAATTGAAGTTCTATATAGTTTCGGCCAAATCGAGAAAACTTGTATCTCTTTTTGAATAATTCAGTAATTATAGTACATATTACTTTGAAATGTTTCATATAGATGTTTTAAAGCATACAAATGTAAATAACATAAGCTTTCTGTTCATTTTATAATGGAATCAAACAAAAACGTAAATAATAATATTTGAGGTTAGCACAAATACTGGCGTTGTTCAAAGTTTATTTATGTTTTGGTACATCCGCAATATCTTATTATATAGAAAACAAGGCATTCTTCCTACCAATAAGTGAGATTTTCTAGATATTTTTGTTAAATATTAACGAAGAAATTTTGGTACAGTTTTAGGGACTTTTGTACCATAGAGTAGATAGAATACGTTACTTTTTACGAGAAAGTTTAAAATCGTTAATACCACTAAACTAGCGGCACTTTGTAAAAAAAACTTGCAAAACATTAAATTCAATTTTGAGTTATTGAAGTAACTGAAACAATTGCAAAAGTATTTAAAATAATGAATTTAACAGCAAATAGAGTACTGTTGTTATTGTGATAATTTGGATATTAATAAGTGCAGGATAGTATTTCACTCGTGAAAAATAATTATTAGGAATATTTTTTTCAGTCGATGTTTCAAATAATATGTTCATTTGGGAATTACTATTTTAATTACAAAAAGGCGCTAGTGTTCTTGTAGCAACGCTCGAGCGCTCTCATCTGAGGCTCTCATAATAATCATAGACACATTATATAAGTAAGTATATGGTAAATAAGGTTTTATTTAAATTTATTTTAATATGGGTTAACTTACTTCAATATGTATACGATTATGAGCGTACGAACGATCTCTCTTCTTTATTATGTCACATTTACATTACATAGATAAACACACTGATTTGAGAAGTCGCGCTAGCTCCATTTACTCTTCTGTGGATAAACATCTATAGTTTACTAGATGACCCGTTGTACTTCACTACGTACCTATCCTGACTACCTATACATTAAAACTCGTCATATTAAAAGCCTCAGCCATCCCAGCCCTCAATTACCTCTCCCTCCCGGCCCTTCACTTCCCTTTCGCTCCCAGCCCTCAATTACCTCTCCCTCCCGGCCCTCACATCCCTCTCCCTCCCGGCCCTCACTTCCCCCTCTCTCGTGGCCCTCACTTCTCCCTCCCTCTCGACCATCACTTACTTATCCCTCCCAGTTCTCACTTCCCTCTCCCTCCCGGCCCTCACTTCCCCCTCTCTCCCGGCCTTCACTACCCTGCCCCTCCCAGCCCTCTCTTCCCCATCCCTCCCAATAGCTATAAACCTAAGAATAATAATAATAGCTATATAATAAACCTAGCTATAAACTCCTTGTACTACATAATCCCTCTCCCTGCCTGTCCTCACTTTCCCCTCCCTCCCAATAAGCATTAACCTAAGAATATGAACTCCTTGTACTACGTAATATAAAAAAAATACGGGTTGCACTGTTGCACTTGCACTCCCGTGTAGAAGCTAAAACTCAACAGATGGCGCTAGTAGGTTTTCCAAAACGCAACTCTGGTACAATTTGTTATGGGAATTTCCTCGCATGTTTTTCATATTTTCTCACTGCTAAACCTAGACTTCCACGAATAGTGCCCTTTGAAGCAAGGAATCCGTTTTTTGTCCAACAATCAGGTAAATTCAAACTGCATTGTCCTAACCAAACAGGGGAGAACCTCTAAAAGTGATAAATTGGGAATCAAACCTAGGACCTCCGGTTCGGGAGACCATGGCTCAGACCACGGAGGCAGTTAAGTGTACAGAACTGAGGGATAAGTAAGTGATGGTCGAGAGGGAGGGAGAAGTGAGGGCCACGAGAGAGGGGGAAGTGAGGGCCGGGAGGGAGAGGGAAGTGAGGGCCGGGAGGGAGAGGTAATTGAGGGCTGGGAGCGAAAGGGAAGTGAGGGCCGGGAGGGAGAGGTAATTGAGGGCTGGGATGGCTGAGGCTTTTAATATGACGAGTTTTAATGTATAGGTAGTCAGGATAGGTAGTAGTGAAGTACAACGGGTCATCTAGTAAACTATAGATGTTTATCCACAGAAGAGTAAATGGAGCTAGCGCGACTTCTCAAATCAGTGTGTTTATCTATGTAATGTAAATGTGACATAATAAAGAAGAGAGATCGTTCGTACGCTCATAATCGTATACATATTGAAGTAAGTTAACCCATATTAAAATAAATTTAAATAAAACCTTATTTACCATATACTTACTTATATAATGTGTCTATGATTATTATGAGAGCCTCAGATGAGAGCGCTCGAGCGTTGCTACAAGAACACTAGCGCCTTTTTGTAATTAAAATAGTAATTCCCCAAATGAACATATTATTTGAAACATCGACTGAAAAAAATATTCCTAATAATTATTTTTCACGAGTGAAATACTATCCTGCACTTATTAATATCCAAATTATCACAATAACAACAGTACTCTATTTGCTGTTAAATTCATTATTTTAAATACTTTTGCAATTGTTTCAGTTACTTCAATAACTCAAAATTGAATTTAATGTTTTGCAAGTTTTTTTTACAAAGTGCCGCTAGTTTAGTGGTATTAACGATTTTAAACTTTCTCGTAAAAAGTAACGTATTCTATCTACTCTATGGTACAAAAGTCCCTAAAACTGTACCAAAATTTCTTCGTTAATATTTAACAAAAATATCTAGAAAATCTCACTTATTGGTAGGAGAATGCCTTGTTTTCTATATAATAAGATATTGCGGATGTACCAAAACATAAATAAACTTTGAACAACGCCAGTATTTGTGCTAACCTCAAATATTATTATTTACGTTTTTGTTTGATTCCATTATAAAATGAACAGAAAGCTTATGTTATTTACATTTGTATGCTTTAAAACATCTATATGAAACATTTCAAAGTAATATGTACTATAATTACTGAATTATTCAAAAAGAGATACAAGTTTTCTCGATTTGGCCGAAACTATATAGAACTTCAATTTCATTTTTACAGCAGAGGATAAACCTTGATTTGGGCATTCTTCCTGCAATTTTTTGTAATTCAAAGTGCAAGGGCTTGAATTTTATAAGAAAATTAAGAATCTTTTAATAATTCTGTCAAATATTAAAAATTACATGTCAAAAATTAAGAATTACAAAATGGGTTGCACAATAAGTCAAAAGCTATTTTGTAATTTTTAATTTTTGACATGTAATCGTGTCCGTATTCTGAAATTTCATTCAATTTTGAATGACCGCCGCCAGAGGGCGCTTTGTTGCTAGAAGTGTCTCTACGATATTTTAATTTAAAAAATAGTAAACATCAATATTAGTATTCGAAAACTGCAAAAAAGTTAAGTGTGTTACCGAAATCGGGTCTGTGATCGTTTGTGACGTTATTTATCAAATATTTCTTGAAATAACTCATAGTGAACAATTTAAACAAATAAACAGTGTAAGTTAGTATAATCGATCGAAACAAATGTATAAACATAAACAGTGTGTGCCAACGAACCTAAATAACAATAAAAAGTGCAAGTATTGGAAGTGTAAATAAGTGAAATTTTAAATATTAACTAGACAATGGAATTCAAACATCGATTTTAACCGTCAAATTTACTCCCACATGATTTCCGAGTAACTGACTGCCAATTTCGTATGCCGATTATAAGGCCAAATGGTGTAGTGGCTAGACGCACTGCCTCCTGTGAACGGAGTCTGAGTTCGCATCTTACCTCGTCATAGTCTTTTTGTGTTTTCTACTGTAAATGTAAAACATTAGAAAAGGAAGATTTGTATTCGACTTCGTGAATGACTTTGTGTTTTCTTAAATTATTCAAGCAAAAAATTCGAACAGCGACATCTGGTGGTGAGTAGCGGAAGCAACGAAAGATCGATTTCGATAAAGGGTTGTAGTATACCTCTTTCACATATTATTTGGTTCAAGAAAACTGCACTAGAGGGCACTCATAACAAATCAATGGCTCCTACAACAAATATTGTTTGCGCAAAATGCAACAAAAAAATTACAAGCAAAAGTTATTTAAAATGTTCACAATGTGAAAAAATTTTTGATCTTGAATGCACAGATGTAACATTTGTACATTTCCGAATAATGACCAAAAAGGAAATCTGGAAGTGCAAAGAATGCCACAAAAATAATTATTTAAAAAAAGATAAAATGCTGAAAAATAACATTATGAATAAATCCCCAAATGTCACAAATCTTTCACTTGAAAATGCGGCAAAGAATCCATCTATTTACATGCATGAGATGTCAACACCAAAACAGAAAAACGCTGTCTTACCTAAATTGCAAGAAAATATGAGCAAATTCCAGCCACAAAACGTTCATGCCACACAACAATTTCCAGATAATAGTAGCGTGCAACAAACACCAGGTTCAGAAAGTACAAGCGGGAATAATTTGAATACTACCACACAGGAAAATACTACCAAACAGCCCAAATCTGATTTGACTGATAAAAGTGGGCAAAAATCCCTCGGCAATAAAATCGGGCCTGAACACATATCTAACGAAACTCTACATTCCCTTCAACTATCAATGATCCAACCGCAAGCTATAGAAGATGACTCATCAATTCAAGTGGATCATGTCACCCATCGTCGTAGGCAAGAGGTTCAAATAAACGTCACGACAAGAAATTCATTTGAACAATTAAGTGGAACCCTGAGCTCTGATAGCGAAGATGAAACAAATAGCTCTAACGAAGCTGGAGAGTCTAGTAGAATATTGGAAAGAAGCTGTCCAGAATTAAAAAATATCTTGATATACAAAGAACTGGAAGAACTTAGAGAAAAGGTTTTAAAATTGGAATCTCTACTTGCCTCAGATGAAAAAGAAAAAGAAGACTTAAATTCGGAAAACTGCTATTTTAAAGAAGAGATATTGATTTATAAAGATAAATTTGAGCGCCTCAAAACAATATGCTTTGCCACAAATAAAACTAAAAGCGGCAAGAAGAAGAAAAGGAAAAATGCAATTGAGAATAAAACAATGCCTAACCTTCATTCAGAAACGAATCAATTTTTACCAGAGCTGCGACCCCAAGAGTCCGACTTTGTTGACGAGACTACTGCGAGTGCTGAAGTCCAACTAAATTTCCGTCAGGATCCACCCAGCACATCAAAATCCCCACGTGTAATTGAACAGGCCGAGAAACATAAAAAATCGCCGCCATCTCTACCAGTTCAAGCAAAAATACAACCTACTGAGGTAACAAAAGACTCCAAGTCAGGAAATGATGTACGAGTATCACGTCATTCGCGTAAACCTAACATTATGATATTAGGGGACGAGCAGGCAATGGGTTTAGCGTTACAAATTCATAATAAAAGAAAGAATCAATGGAACGACAAATATCAAACATTTGCCTATGTAAAACCTAATGCATGTACATCTGAGGTTTTGAATTATTGTAATTATTTAAAAAATTATAACAAAAATGACTATGTAATTTTGTGTATCGGTAAAAATGACATAAATCCAAATGATATTCTAAACAACCTTAGTCAAGCTTTGAATAAGTTGAATAACACAAATGTATTGTTGTTGTCAGTAAATAAAAATATGTATCTAAATGAAACGATGTTAAACAATGCTATAAAATTATGCATAAAGAATTTTCAAAATTGCACCTTTATTGACATAATTCACACAACAAATCACCAGAAATTCATTAATATTGTCAGTACAAAGATTAATACATCTATTGACCACAATGAATACAAGGAACAATTCTTGAATTTTAAAAATATAAAAAAATACTTATCTGAAAAGACTAACACAAAGAAAGGAACAATTCTGTCCTATTTTCCAGTATTACCGAAAAAAACGGGAATACTACCTAAAAAGGGAACCATACCCTACTATTTTAATAAAGAATTAGTAAACAAAAAAAATTATTCTCATTCTCAAAAAAATAGCACGGAATCAAACTCTCAAAAAAATAGTACGAGTGCGTTAAACAATCGCTCTACTCCAAACACAAAATGTTTTCGTCAAAATCAATAAAAACGAACAAAAAGATCTTATTGTGTTCCATCAAAACATAGCAGGGCTTCTAAATAAACAGGATTTATTACAGATAATAATTCTAGAATCGGAGGAAAATGATAATAAAATAGATATAATATGTAACACAGAATCATTTCTTATGACAGGAGATGAACGAAACATATCTATACCCAATTTCCATTTAGTTTCCCAGTACTCAAGACCTACACAAAGAAGAGGTGGAGCTTGCATTTTGGTGCGAAATGATCTAACATGTTCCAAACTAAATTTGGACACTTACTCCTCTTGTAAATCTTTTGAATGCACTGGCATAGAGATTACAAACAACAATACAGTTATCGTATGTATCTATCGTACACCTAGATCAGATATAGATGATTTCTTTACAAAATTTTCGTTATTGTTAAGAAAACTTACGAAAAATAATAGGAAACGAGTTATTATATGTGGCGACTTAAATATAAATATTCTCAAAGATAATTCTTACAATACGAGACTTAATAATATTTTAAGTGAATTTAATTTGACGCATTACATTCGAGAACCCACACGTCTTAAATCATGTCTTGACCACTTCATAAGTAATATTAAGTCAGCAGAAGGTAAAGTAATTGATTCTGGATTATCAGACCATAAGGGACAAATTTTAAAATCAAAAATAAAAATTAAGCGCGTTATCCAACAATGGTCTGAAGAACGACATGACTTTAGTAAAGAAAATGTAGACAAATTCTCTGATTACATATGTTCTCTTAGTTTTCATGATATATTCAACGAAACAGATACAGATGCAGCCTTTAATAATTTCCATAGTACTCTGACAATGTTTTTTGACCAATGTTTCCCTAAAATAATGGTAAAAGTTACAATTAAACCAAATAAATGTCGATGGATCACTAAAACTATAAAAAAATCTTGTGCTAAAAAAAGACATCTGTATCTAAAATACAAATCAGCGAATAAAGAAAACAAACTCAGAGAAAAACAAAATTACAAATCATACTCGAAAATACTTAAACGGTGTATTTTAGCTAGACAAAAACAAGGAAATATTAATAAAATAGCACAATCTAAAAATAAAAATAAAACAATTTGGAATATAATAAATCAAAATTCATTAAGCCTAAATAATAAAAATGACATTACAGAGATACATAAAAATCAGGTTATAATAAATAATCCATACAAAATAGCAAATGCGTTTAATAATTATTTTGTCAATTTAAATAATAAAAGAAGCCGGACAAATACAACACAAAATATAAATAGTATAGATTTAAATAACCATAGTTTCTTTTTCACGCCAACTACCCCATATGAAATAAAAAATATTATAAGGAATTTAAAAAACACAAATTCTGTAGGGTACGATAAACTACCTACGAATATAATAAAGAATATTTCTGAACATATCGCTCCAGTTCTAAGTCATATAATTAACTTATCATTTGTCCAAGGTAAATTTCCCGAAAAGTTAAAATATTCAATAATAAAACCTCTTCATAAAAATGGTGATAAAACTTCTCTCAACAATTATAGACCTATAACTCTCATACCTATATTAGCTAAAATTATTGAAAAAGCAGCGCAAACGAGACTGAGCTCTTTTACAGATTCATTTAATTTAGTAAGAAAAGAACAATTTGGTTTTAGGAAAAATAAGAATACAACCGAAGCAAATTTTAAACTTGTGAAGTCTGTCATTGAATGCATAGATTCAAATACTCCCGTAGTAGCTCTGTTTCTTGACATGAGCAAGGCATTTGACTACGTGGATCATGATAGACTAATAAATAAGTTAGAAAAATATGGCATAAGAGGTACAGCACTAAACTGGTTTACTTCTTATCTTAATGAAAGATATCAATGTGTTGAGATAGCAAAAACAATCCAAAATGGTAAAAACACATTTAAAAGAGCAGTTTATAGGTCTGATTATAAACTTAATGCTTGTGGAGTACCTCAGGGAACTATATTAGGTCCTACATTATTTGTTTTATATATTAACGATTTACCAGATGTTACAAACCATGAGACTATATTATTTGCTGATGATACTACAATATTAATTAAAGGTATTGATAAAATTAAAAATACTAACGTAAAGGTATATGAAAATGAAATAAATTTAACAATTAATAATGTAACAAACTGGCCCCCAATTCTCTTATTTTTTTGCAAATGACAGACCATTGTCAGTCCAGCGCCCGCCTGATACCATGATGACGATATTTGGTATTCTGATAAAGTTCAAACTTGAATCGTATTGCGTTGGCATGGTCTCGGCACGGTCCTTGCATTTTGCCTAGAGTGACGTCATTTCCGGTGTAGTCTCCTGTTGTCTCGTATAATCTACCACAAAAACTACCAAAAACTTACGTAGTAGGTAAGTATAAGGAGTATTTATTATAAAAAAATTATAAAACGCTATACTTCTAAAAGAAATACGATTTGAGTTAAATTACAACATATTTATAGATATAAATGCTTGAAACGTAATCAGAAGTGTATTTTACATAAGTAAAAATACTTGTTTGTAATACTGGTTAAAACTTACGGACAAAAGTAATGATATCCGATATCCCACCAAAAACATAAATGTGAAAGTAGAAGCCAAGTTCATGGTGGTGTGGTTTGCACAAAAAAGTAGTAAGATCTGAAATGGGAGCCAAGCATAGGGTTTATTAATACTCAATACTCAAATATTTATTGTATTCCATGAAGTATACAGATGAAGTATACTATTACAGTAATTCTTGGCTCTTCAATTAGGATTATTTCATTGGACTTGGCCGTTGATGAGCATAATACGATCTGCCTTCTACAACGACCAAGTCACATGAAAATGATCCTCACTTTATTCAAGAGCTAAAAATTACTATAAAAAACCTTAGACTTGGCTCCTTCTTTAGATCTCACTACTTTTTATGCAAACCACGCCACCATGAACTTGGCTTCCACTTTCACATTTATGTTTTTGTGGGATATCATTACTTTTTGTGGGTAAGTTAATTGATCTTTTAATTATAAAATAATTTATATAAGATGTTCCAACATTACTATATATATATATATCTTCATATTCAATTTGAACTTCCTATAACACCCATTCAATTCAATATAGGCAACTACTGGTTGGTAAAAAAAACCACATTTTATTGATTTTTATATTTGCGACATTTTTTTATTCATTGTTTTAAATCAGGAAACTGAGGCCCACATTAAGGTGGTATGTTGAGCTCAGTGGGGCCCCCATAAGAAATAAATTTACTGTCTCAAATACAAACATTTTAATGAATATTTTACGTTTTGCGCCAATCGGAAGTAATTCTTCATTTTGTTATCCATAAGGTCACAATTTATACTAAATAGTATCTAAGCTTTGAATGTCGTGGTAATAGTGGTGTTCTGGAGTCCCAGGTGCGGTGTTCAATATGGGGGTCATCATTGTAGCCCGAAGTGGATACCCACTATCACCTGAAATGATAAGATAACATAAAGTTACCTATATTTATTGCCTTATAAAAACAAATATCAATTTAGACTCAACTTAACTTAAAACTAGTTAATCAGGCAACAGGAAGTGTCTCAGCTTTATGCATGCGTAGAGTCACAGCACGACACTACCACAGAATAATAAATACTTAGTATCTACACTACACACTACGCAGCGCTGATTATCAGTCACCCTTTCTCCTTATGGTTATGGTCTTATATGCAGGAGAATGGGTAACAGAGGGCTGTGACTATTTAATTTACTTTTATTGTAGTGCTGTGATTCATCCATTACTAACTAACTATATTTTATATTATTATTTTTGTTTTTAGTAGTAAGTCGTGTCTTAATAAGTGTTTCAATTAATTAATTTCATCATAGTTTGTAAAAAATATGCCCATTGCCATATAAATACAAGTTGAGAATTTCACTAACTACCTAATAAAATAAAAAATCTAAAAAATAACCATCGATTTGCTGAAAATACTTCTGTAAATCACAGATTTTTTAATGATACTAGGTACATAAGTTTTACCCAGTAAAAAAACTTGCTCTCCTAAATTTGAAAGGTTGGAGAGGTGAACGCTGAGAGGATGGCCTTGCCACACAGTTGAATCGTGGGCTGATCTCGGCGAACTTGCGTCGACACATATGATATTTAGGTCCGAATCACAGATCTAAAAAAAAGTCACAAGTCTATTTAATAAAAGTAGCATAACTGAAGGCAGAAAACTAGTAATAATAAATTTACTTGATGTAAGTAACCTAGTTTTTTCTTTGGATGCCACTCTTTGTTGACGCAATGCGGTGAAGATGGAATGATGGTAAATATTAGTATGATCAAAGTAACTTACCTGTAAGTGAACTTCGATCATTATTATACGCCGTTAACGCCTCGTCTGGAGAATGACCATGTAGTATACGATATCCTCGTATCACTAAACACGCGTTTAAAGAAAACTAGAATTAAAAAGAAAGTTTTATGCTTCCACCTGGCAACACTATCGCGATATGTCATTATGTTTAAAGTAGAAATAATTTTCATTATTTTGCTGGGAGGGAGAGAAAACTATGTACTTAAAAAGAAAAGGGTAGGGTAGTCCAGACGAGGCGTTAACGGCGTATAATAATGATCGAAGTTCACTTACAGGTAAGTTACTTTGATCATACTATTATACTTGTTAACGCCTCGTCTGGAGAATGACCATGTAGATGTTAAAAGATGTATGCGAAATAATGAAAATAAACAAAATTTACTTGTTTTATAAAAATCTTTTTAAAATTTTGTAATTTTTGTTACCAGCCAATTTATCTGCTAATTTAACTTGAACTTATGTTCAAACTCTTTCTGTTTGCGGCAGATATGGCGGCATGCCGCGTGCTATGACTAGTAAATACTGTGGTGAGTGAGAACCTGATGAAAAAAAAGTTCATGTAATTTTATCTCAGTGACTTAGTTACTTTAAAATATAGTCACAGAGTGTTTTGGTTGGGCTTATTATAAAACCTTAACACCAACAAGGGTTGGCAGAAAATTATTCTAGATGTTTTGATAACTTGAGGTTCTTTAATTTTTATACAAATCACTACTAATGGAAATGTTATCATTATCAACTATCATTTAGTAAATGTTTGCAATCTGTATGTTGTTGCCAAAGCAAGTAATATCAATAGCTTTTAGATAACATAATCTTACAGTTAAGATCTGTTAAAAATGTCATTGGGATAAAGAAATTACTTAACATAATCTAAGACTAAACTTAGGTCCCAAGTTATATCTTGGTTTGTTTGGTCTTATTCTAGATAACCCTTGAAAGTCAGCTAAACAAGGATATATTTGTTTTTAAAATTAATTCAGTGTCTAAGAATTACGATTAAACTCATCTAAAAATGTTATGGGTTCCATACATAGATGTTTTCTTATGATGCTTTAGTAAATTTTTCAATTTAAAGAAATTAACATAAGTGGTATCTCAGCCATGCAGAATTTCCACCATAGAATGTAACATGATTATATTGTTGTAAAATAGATTTGCCAAAGAGTTTAAAATTATACCAACACACTACAGAATGTTCCTTTATTAATTAGACCCTGTGTTTGGTGTAAGTTCTTGGTGACAAGAACACGAGCTGGGCATATTTTGTGAAGGCCAGTCAGGAACAACTAGAATGTCTTTGGTATCATCTTGTTGCATTTTTCGCAAGCAAGCCCTGGGGAAATGCATAAAAATTTTAGCCCTATCTAAGAAAGCAGTGAAAACATTACCAGAATAACAGCCTGGTTCATCTTTACATGCAAATAATAATACAATAATATTATGTTCTTACTGTACAACCATGTTGCAAAGAGAACTATTCGTTTCAAAGTGATTCTCTTTTAGAATCGCATCTCCTAGATTGAAAATCAACTTTAACACAGATACACTGAGTTATCTGTGCATCTATCATGTCGCCACTATACTGTCATGGCTTCAGTCACGGTCAGTGTAACCTAGCCAAATTTTAGTTCCAAATATTGCCACATGAACAGATACATTAGTCGCATGAGGCAAAAATCCCTTTCTTCACGGAATTGCCAAATCTCTCTAGCCAGAGAGTTAAAATGAGGAAATTTTATGCTTCCCATTTGGTTACCATAAGGTATTGCTGTATCTGTCAGATCTAATAAGAGTAACTTTTTATTTGTTATCATTTAAATATTTTAAAATGTTTGTTGTTTACATACAAATCCCCATGTAGTTAAGGAAGCGTCACAAAAGAAAATCACATGTTTAATTTTCCTCGTTTAATAGGAGTTGAAAATGTAAGTAACTTTTGCTTCGACCAATTTATTTATTAAAAATTTTTTTTTTTTTTTTTTTTTTATTAATAATTTTCATTTTTGCCTCATAATCATAACATACATGATTATAAAAGAGTAAAATATTTCTTTCTTTCTAAAGTTTTGTATACATATAGCCATCCATAGGGTACCTACTACTAATTACAAAGCAAATTGACATCAGGGAACCAAAAAGAGAAGCAAAATCTCTGATCATACAAAAATATTTTTGTGATATTTATTTGTTTAAGAATATTTTCTTTCTTATTGGAAGGCATGTGGAGGTACACTGCTGAATGATGGTGTACTCACAATTTAATAAAAAACCTAGGAATATAATAAATTTTGACTTGGCTTGGTTTGGCTTTTACTATGATTCTTTCTGCCCCTTAAAAATATTTACTTTCTCTTACTACCATCTGGTTGACTGGAACAGATCTCTTCATAAAGATAAGTTCGCCCTTGCATACCATGTCTGTAAATCACATTCCTCTTGTGTTTATGCAATAAAGAATATGTGTATGAATGAAACCTAAATAGAATACAGGTAATGGCTGTATTAAGATTTCTTAAACATGCATTTTTATAGATGTTAGAAATAGAAAGTCATCTAAATATAATAGTTCACTAAAGTGATAACCAGTGATCTCATGTGAATAACAATCTGTACCTGTACCATAATTTAATGAAATACATACAGTGCAGTTGCTAATAATTTGGACATGAAACTTAAATTGCTTTCCAATAAACATGAAATTCTAATATTTTTGTGAATCAATATCCATTCACATATATATTTAATAAAGTTTAACACAGTTCTAATCTTTTAGCTTCAAGTGAGTGACTAGAATGAATTTGATGATTTTTTCTTTTAAGAGTTAGAATGAATCTGTGAGAGTCATTTGGTTTTATTACAGGAATATGTATTTAAAAATATTGATTTTCATTGATCAAGTGTATCTTAATAAATAGTTTGATGCACTTAGAAATAGTTATTCTCTCTGTAACAGAAAATAAGTTGTTTCTTGGTATTGTCTGTTGTGAATAGTCTCTGAGGAGAGGAATGGCATGGCCATTTTAAATCAATTTAAGACTACCAACTAAAACATTCTCTGTTAACTTGGATTGCCATTTAGGACTTTGACTTAGTTTTCAAAGCCGTAAAACCTTTATTAGGACTTTGACATTAATACTATGCATTGCATTATCTCAACAGGGATACACATGGGAAAAAACCCCCTTGTAGTGAGAACCACTCTATGGAGTGCTCCTAAAGGGTTGGATTTCATTCTGATTCAAAACAAGCTAAGCTCACAAGAGTGAAGCACTTGCATATTAGGACAGTCTTGATATTCATAAAATACTAATCTTTGTAGAAAAGACAAAGTCTGTCTGCATAACTTGCCTCTTCTCCGAATGGCAACATTGGCTGCTTGTCGCATATTGAGGTTTTTGCATGTCCAGTGACTGTGAGGTTCTGCAGATATTGCCGCTGTTGCTGTTGACATTTAACTGTACATATTGACTTCCCTGCTGCTGATGTTCCCTCTGGGTGCTGTACTCCTTTGTCCTTCTGATTGTTCTGCCCGCATAGCCGCCTGCTGCTCGTGGATGCCCCATGCCCCCCAATTGTTTGAAGAAAAGGATATAATTCCTGCTTTGAATTTTCAATGGTTTTATTTACCTTGATTAATTCACTAACATTTTTCCTAAATCTTTGTTCAGATAATTCTGCCTTTGTATGTTCATGATTTTAGGAAATGGACGGCACACAATGTACATACATTGTTCAACAACTATTCTGCAATGCCATATTCTTTGTTTTTATCTTTGGCTTAAGTCCCGTTGAGCAAGCTCAAAGTTTTTTTTTTTTTTTTTTTTTTTTTTTTTTTTTTTTTTTTTTTTTTTTTTTTAGGTAATGGAAATGGAAATAGTAGAATATGAGACATACCTATCATATGTATTCACTCTGAATACCGTGCAAAATGTAAGAATTAGCAGAGGAAAAATGTGACAAATTAGTATAGATGCTTGTCCTATCGCTAAATATTTTTAACCAGGTATAGGCTCTCGTCCTATCGCTTAGGTTAGTTTGTTAACTCGTATATTCGCTCGTAATATCGCGAGTTAATGTTATGCATAGGGAGTGTTGTATATAGGTTAACATGCTTAATAACCAGGTATAGGCTCTCGTCCTATCGCTTAGGTTAGTTGTTCGGTAACTCGTATATTCGCTCGTAATATCCCGAGTTAATGTTATGCATACAGAACGTTGTATATAGGCTTTCATGCTTATTAACCAGGTATATGCTCTCATCCTATCGCTTAGATTATGTTTTGTTAACTCGTATATTCGCTCGTAATATCGCGAGTTAATGTTATTCATAAAGAAAACCCCTCTTTAATGCTTCATACAGGCGTAAATGCCATCGCAAAAAACTTATAAACCAAGTATAGGCGCTCGTCCTATCGCTTAGGTTATTTTTTGGTAACTCGTATATTCGCTCGTAATATCGCGAGTTAAGTTATTTAGAGGGAAAAACCGTTTTAAATGTTTCTTAAAGAGGTTCATCCTGTCGTAAAATATAAGGTAAAGTTAATAAATAGACATTTGTCATCCACTCATGCTCACCTTCCGACAAAGAACAGTAGCTCCACAAGTATCCGATTTCGTTTGTTTTTCCGATTCATCATGATGGAAAAAACACTCGTAGCACTTTTGATAAACAAAACGTTGTGGAATATTTACAATTTTCTTGTGAAATCGATAAATAAAAACAAAAAACAACGCGCGCTTAATGACACGAAAAGTCATAATGACATATCGCGATAGTGTTGCCAGGTGGAAGCATAAAACTTTCTTTTTAATTCTAGTTTTCTTTAAACGCGTGTTTAGTGATACGAGGATATCGTATACTACATGGTCATTCTCCAGACGAGGCGTTAACAAGTATAATAATGAATTAATGGACGTATGTATTTAGCATTATACCAACACAAGTAATGTACTTACATTTAAAGAGTGATAACCCTTTCTATTGAAATATCTCTCCTCGTGGTACTCGGGCCTTATAATAGCGACATGAGTGCCGTCAATTGCGCCCAGCACGCCTGGTATGTGGAATCTATAATAGAATCTGTAATTTGTAAAGGTTATGATTATCATTGGGTTTATCTTTATTAACATATAGCTTTTTATATTTGAGAAAATGGGATTTTACCTTGATTTAAGCTTATTCCTCTCTTCAAGTGATGTTGGCCACTTAATATAGTGGCCGTAAACAAGATTCAGGGCCCGTGTAACCTGTCTCACAGCTCTCGACACCGTAGTCTGGGAAACATTGTGGCACCCGCTTTGCCCCACTAGGGTTTAATAGGAACCCGAAGCATAAAAGGAAAGGGCAATGAGAACCTAAAAAATAAATTTTTTTGTTGTTCACAATGTTTACATTAGTTTTATTTTAGACTTGCTTTTTGTCCCGCGGTTTAGTAAGTGTGTAAAAGTTTGTAAAATGTCTTTCCCATGGGAATGACAAATTTTTCTCCCCTCGATTCAGTAGTTTTTGAGTTTCTTCGTTACAAACCTACATACACAACACATACACACACAAAAATACAAGTCTTTCCTCTTCTTCTGTCGTATGGGTATCAAGCAAGGTATCAAGTCGATCGACCCATGAGTCTAAATTTCCTCTTTTATATATAGTGTAGATGTAGATAGATACTTAATACTATGTTATGTAGGTGTACCTTTAATTTTAGACTTATACCATCAGCTCTTTTTGGCTTGGGTATAAAAGCCCGTAAATTCATAACCAGCCATTTTACGGAAATTTTGTCCAGCCGATACGTCTTCATAAATTCCTTATCGGAAAGGTCCTGGAACTGGTCGAAGGTTTTTCTCGCTAATACACGTAGCCGGCGTCGCTGTAGCACTCTTATAAGCTGCCGGCGGCGAACAGCAATATCAGCAAATTTTAAAACGCGCCACCGTAAAATAGGCGACGTGAAAGGCCTCATTTTTAAAACAAAATGAAATTAATTAATTTAAGTTCAATGCAATCAATGCACAAATTACGCACAAATGATGAAGAAAAAATTGCAATGACAGCTCATTTGTCATAATGACAGGCCTGTCATTCCATCGATACCACTGGATTATCAGTGATTTACCACTGAAAGGAAATTTGGTATTCTGCTAAATTTTGGAATCAATCGCATCAGACTATCATGGTGTCGTAATCGCCTCACACATGCCAAGCCCCTAATGCGCATGCCTCAGAGATGTCTAGGTGTGATCTAAATTCCGGTGTTGCCCGTCAAAAGCTTCCACAAAAACTACCAAAAACTTACTAGTACAAGGAGAATTTATTCAAAGATACCAAGTTCGATTTTATTATTTTCTTGTCTAATCAACCATTATACTTCCAAATTAAACACGATTTTGTATTAAACAGAACATAATTCTTCAATATAACTACTTGGCATATATTTAAAAGTGTATTTTACATAAAAAAGTAAATAACGTTGGCTGTTGCAGCGCAAAACTTTAGATCTTTGCTATAAGAAAAAGCTACTTGGAAAAAAGTAAGTGCCTGTCAACAACTTTTTTCAACTGCCATGATTATTATGATCACATTATAAAAGCTAAATATGTACCTACTATGCATGATCGTAATATTGCATTGAGGTTAAAATTAGTAAGTAACTTATAAAATCCACTGTAACACATTCTGTCTTATTTATCGTGTAATTCCGTGACACATACGTGCGCTCATCAGCAGGTAACACTTTTTTGCTTACAATGAAGAACATGATGATGTTTATGCATGTCTTGCTTTTATTTACAGAATATAAATAAATAATAACAGGACCGTGAGCGAGCGTAGACCACGGTCGGACAAACCACGCTCATCGACTTCATGGAGAATCACCTACTACAACTGGCACTTGGCACACTGCACGCGTACAACAGAGGGTCACAATTTCGGCGCTACGGCTGCGGATAGATAGTGCAGGCAAACAGCATCTCAATTCAATCAGATTGCACCCAAAAAATCAATCACACACCACACTCAAGAAAAGTGTACACGACTTAATATATTCTTCTTGATTTATTTAAATTAATTGTGTTTTTTGTACGTCAATAAAGTTTATTTGGTTGAGACAGTGGTCGAATTTCATTCATTTAATCGTGCTTTCATTTCCACATTTATATTATAAAAATTGGTTAAAAATTACATAGAATTTTCCACCTGTTTTTTTTTTCGGTCATATTGTACAAATGAAGAGAGGAAATCAAAAGTTTTCGTGTGTTGTACCTAATATATAAGCGAAATGCTGGCAAACTGCAATACATAAATATTATAATATAAAAAATCACCCTTAGCATATATCAACACTGGCCTTAATAGATAATCTAATATGCATAATAGCAGCTTAAGCTAAATCATGGAGCTCAATACCTCTGTTAAACCCACCAAGTACGTAACGTGGCAGAGTGTTATTTTCGTTTGTCGATTTGAAAAGTAAGAAATTTGAAATTTGCCGTGCGCAGGGTTTGAACCTGCGACCGTTGGAGTGCCGTTCTGCCAACTGAGCTACCAAGCGGTAGCCAACTTGGCGAATCTTTGAAATCCTTACTTAACACGTCACAGTGAACGTTATTCCGAAGGCTACATTTTTAATTTGTTACTTTTCATATTTTAGAAATAAAACCATATACAAAACTTCCCATGTTAAATAGCGCTGAGAGTGCAAAATACCCTCAAAATGTGGTTTCGTAAATTAAGCGACGTGTAGGGCCTCATTTTATATGAAAATATATACACACTAACCGAATCCACTATGAAAATAGGTATGGTTGTTCAATGGCGTCAGTACGGCCAAAATCGCATGGAGACGAAACGTCAAAATTTAGTAGAATACGAAATTAACATGCCGTCATGAAGCCATCGAAGAGCAGAATACCAAAAAACATCGTGGCGGTTCGGTGGTTCAGTACGACGCGGTTCTAGATGAACGTGGGCGGGGGCCCTGCAGTACAAGGAGAACTGTCAAATCTCAAGATGACGGTGTTAGTTCCTTTTTTCGCCGTGCTCATTTAAAGCGTGGCCATACATAAACGTCAAATTTTAGATTGACCTGTCAAAAATCACAGTGGCATCCTGTAGCAAGTCATTGAAACACCATTGAAACACCATTGTGACACCATTGGAAAGACATTGATCTCTAAAAAAATTTACAGAATACGAAATCTTCAAAATGTCACCATTGAGACGACATCGGCATGCCATTTTGACACGATTCATTTAGCAGACTTGAGGCCCTGGTTGAAAACAAATAATCTAAAAATAAACGTTGACAAAACTAAATATATAAAATTTGGTACTTATAAAACAAAAAAAATGACATTAAATATTACTCATGACAGGAAACTTATAGAAAATTCAAAATCTACAAAATTTTTGGGACTGTTCGTAGATGAAAATTGTAATTGGAAGACACATGTAACGTCAGTGTGCGATCGTCTGAATAGATATTCATATGCCCTCAGACGAATTCGTGAAATTTCGTCTATTGAAACTGCTCTACTCGCATATCACGCACATGTGGCATCTATACTGCAATATGGTCTTATGATCTGGGGTAATTCCCCTGATATACAACGTGTATTTATTATACAAAAAAGATGTGTCAGGTCGCTCTGTGGTGCAGAGTTTTTAGAGTCTTGCCGTCCTCTGTTTATTAAATATAAACTCCTGACACTTACATGCATGTATATTAAACAGCTAAGTATTTTTGTGAAAGATCATCCTGATTATTTTCCTGTACAGAGTAGGTCACTGTATGCAACACAACATTTACGGGCTAGACGTAAAAATCAAGTTGAACGACCTAATCTTAAATTAAAATTATGTCAAAAAAATGCACCTTCTATGGCAAGTAAAATCTATAACAATCTACCGGAAATGTTGTCTTCTCTAAATGGCAAAATATTTAAGAAAAAGTTACATGAATGGCTAATAAATAAATGTTATTACTCACTAAATGAATTCTTTGATGACAAAGATGTAAATAGATTAATTTGATAAAGTGACATAATATAATTTGACTATTAAGTAATTTTAATGTTTGTGTTATCGGTACACTGTTGATGTTGACATACCTTTCTATTTTAAATTTTTATTTTAATGACTTGTTGACATATATGTACTAACTAATATGAATTTGTAATTTAATTGAAATGTTGAAATTGTAATGGAATTTATTTACCTAGATTGATAAGTAATAATATTTTATAACAATTGTAATCAACATGACAATTTAATATTTGCACGCTAGAAAAGCAGATTTTGTAAGGGATTTTAAAAATGTAACAACTGTATTTATTGTACCCAAAATTTTATGCAAATAAATATGATTTGATTTGATTTGATTTGATTTGAACGATGTTCGAACTTGTCAAAATGATTTCGAACACACAAAAACGAATTTGCTATGCATTGATTGTTTTAAACACTTTAGTTTTTCTTTTGGAACAAATCGTTCAATGTAATCTTTAGATACAGCGTTTTGTCGCCATTAGCCATAAGCTTCCTAATTATTAACTTTCTGTCATTGTCAAAATAGGAGAATCAGGGCCCTGAACAACCTTCGCATATTATTTTTTATTAGTTATGAGATTTTCGCGGTTGTTCAATCATTTTTTTTTACTTACCGGAAAAAAATATTTTGGGGACATGTGGTATTGTTCGTGATGGCTGTTCCATATACGCTAGTATAATTAGTAGTTCAGTGCTTAGATTTTGATTTTAACCTCACCTAAAATAATACATGAAATTTGTTAATGTGATACAATACAACATGTCTGAAACTTTATAACCACCCTTCATTCCCCGCGCGTATAAAGTTGTTCTTTAAGTAGGTTAATGTGAAACAACTTAACTCATTTGTCTTTATTTCGTTTTAAAACTCCGCTTGAGAGTGTGGTGTTAACAGGAGAACTTGGGACCTTTATATTATGTTAATTTTGTGGATTTAAGGCCCGTATTTATAATCAACTCTCAAGAGTTACAGCGAGTTTGAGTTTGTATCGACAATGTCATTTCAGTACAAAACAGCCTGTCAAATACATACTATATTGCTCTCAATCTTGAGATCGGTTTATAAATGCGAGCCTCAGTAATGTAAGCAGAGCTATATGTTAAGCTAAACTTGGCTGAACAATGTCCTACATACCTAGTACAAAAAAGTTTGTTGAGGATGACAAGAAAACTGTGATTTTACACTATTAAAATCTTTTTTCTCGATTATTTGATTATTGAAATGAACCTACCTAATGATTCTACTTTCTAGTGGTCCACCCTGGGCAACGGCAACACAGGTTTGCCTGTGAATAAGTCCAGCTGAATGATCCCAACAAAGCGGTGGTAGGCTCCGCAAGGGGCCGCCTAGCTCGCGACCACCCTCTCACCGGAGACCGGCGCCAAACAGCTTGCTGTGTTCCGTCGGTGCGTGACCAGTGCCAACAGGTATCTTCTGGGTGAGCTCGCTCCATCGTCATCACGGTCATCCCTGACCTAGTGTCTAGACTCTAGAATCAAGAGCAAAACCATTCCGAATAAAAATAAAATAAAAGTTACGCAGGTACTAAAACTTCGCCATACAATCAATAGATACATTGCTAATAGGCTGTTAATGAAATTTTAAATTCAAATTATATAGGCCCGTATTTATAATCAGCACTCAAGAGTGACAGCGAGTTTGAGTTCGTATCAGAAATGTCCTTTCAGTACAAAACGACCTGTCAAATCCATACTTAATATTGCTCTCAATCTTGAGATCGCTTTATAAATACGAGCCATAGTAACGATCTCTCAATAAATTATTAAGTGAATAAAACGAATAGATCAATTTGTAAAATTATTGAACATGAAAAATCAGCCGATCGGGTAATTTTTACTCCAGAACCCTTTTATCACAAAGGGTGTGATTTCAAAAGGACAATTCCTAAAAGGTCTGGAGATACTCGAGTCAGTCAGAAAAGGACATCGGGTCTTCAAATGACTGTTTTTCCACAAGATACTACGGCACGATAACGATATTGTCACGACACGATAACGTCCACCTAGTTTCAATCTGAGCACACATACCTACACACGCTAAATTCTCATGCTGCGTAGGTACGTATACACAACACATGCAGTCATGTAGTTTGGCAGGCCGGCGACGATACCGGTGCGGATCAATGCCGTGCCGTTGCCGTGACGGACGAAAACGTACCTTATAATTGGCTACTTTCCAACTAGTTTAAATCAGCAACTTTTTATGAAATGTCAAAAACGCTTTTTTGTATGAAAATAGTAAATTATTACGTCACATTTTAGTAAATATTGACTAATCAAATCAATAACTTATATACTTTTAATTCGATCATTAAAATCTAAATGTGCATTTTTTTTTTATAATGAAGAATGAAATCCACAATATTTTTAGCCATTAGTTTTAAGTATAAACGTTTTGAATTTTTTAAGCTACCCAGTCAAGTACCCAATTACAATAAAACACAACATTCTTTAATGCACAAAGAAACACATAAAACGGAAATAATACATACATACATAAAATCACGCCTTTATCCCTAATGGGGTAGGCAGAGCGAAAACGACCCAAAGGTCGTTCCGCCACGTCTGATACGTTTTGAGGGTTATTTATTACAGCTGATTATGTATATTGCTATAGTGATGTGTCAGCCCATCGCCTAAGTTGCAATATATTGAAACCATCAAATCCCTTAGCTAGTTTTTACAGCATGCCCGGGAGAAGATGCAGCTGGCACATTTTATGTTTTTCTATCACTCCCAGTCCAGCATGGAAGTAGAAATAAGAAGGAACAAAATGTGAAAGTACAAAATGTGAAAATACAAAATCGGCGGGGCCTTATTGCTAAAGCAGCAATTTCTACCAGGCAACCTTTGAGTCAATAATTACATTAATTTTCATACATTATCTCTTCCACGCTCCACGGTATCGTCGACGATACCGTGACGTTGCCGTTGACGTGAACGTGCCGTCTAGTGGAAAAACGCCCTATCAAAAACAGATCCACATTCATTCAAGTTGTACTCAGGAGGCCATGTTTTGGAAATGTCCTCTGAATGTTAAGTAAGGACGTGGCGTCTTTATTAAATTAGCTGGAATCTTCAGCTTTTGTTCGAAATATTTTCCATATTGTATCTTCCATGCTGGACTGGGAGCGATAGAAAAACATAAAAATGTACCAGCTGCATCTCCAAAAGGCCTCAGCCATAAGCTCATGGCCAAAATGACAGTTATGAATTTATTTTAGTTGAATCGTGTGTCCGTCGAATCGAGACCATTGGTTCCCTTTATGAATCTTGAAGGACACAATACTTCGTCAGCTTTGTCTCTGAAACTTTTCTATTGTTGGCAACACTACCATGGCTTTCAGAAAGTTTCAAGACCGATTTCAATAAGATGGGGTGCTAAGGCTCGTATTTATAAAGCGATCTCAAGATTGAGAGCAATATTGAGTGCGGATTTGACAGGTAATTTTGTATTGGAATGACATTTCTGATACGAACTCAAACTCGCTGTCACTCTTGAGAGCTGATTATAAATACGGGCCTAAGTTTGGTAATCTTCGAAGTTAGTTTTACGTTGTTCTTAATTACAAGGAGGCTGGTATCTTTAGAAAATAAATAAAATAATTCAAATGTTTTTCCATTATTATGCTTGGAGCGATAAAAAACAAATAATGTTCTAGCGGTGTATTGTAAAAATCATTACCTATTGAAATAAATCAGGATTTAAGACTGATACCTGAAAACTACTGAAATACTTATTTTTAAATCCTGCGTGTCAAGCTAATCAAAAAAGCAAAGGGCATAAGAAAGTCTTCCATAGAATTTGCTCGCGGAATATTATAATCAAGGAATTTGATTTGGAAGAGAATTTGTGCGCTGACATTTCATGACCCGATATGAAGCCTTATACCCCTCCCCGCACTTCTCTTATCCAATAACTCACCCCCCCTTTCTTCTTCCTATATCCGATGTTTGAAAAGTTAGTTTACAACATAGTTTACTAATATGGTGTACATGTACCTACGTTATAGTGTTATAGTATATCTGACTCAGATAGTACTCAGATAGTATAACTGCCTCCGTGGTCTAGTGGTCTGAGCCATGGGCTCACGACCCGGAGGTCCCGGGTTCGATTCCCGGTGGGGGACAATGAATTTGTGTTGTTGTTTCTAGTTTGGTTAGGATATTGCAGGCTGATCACCTGATTGTCCGAAAAGTAAGATGATCCATGCTGTCGGATGGGCATGTAAATAGTCGGTCCTGCGCCTGATTTCTCTCTGGTCGTGTCAGTCAATCTGTCCCATCAGAATAAGAGATTAAGGAATAGAGAGTGCACTTGTGTGTTGCGCAAACACTTGGGCACTAAAAACTAGTCCCGCGCAGTTGGCTAATCTCTGGGAGATTGACCGCCGTCACCGAAAATCGGTTGGGAGGACTATTATTATTATTATATCTGACTCTCTTCTCGTAGCGCACAAGGTCTGTGCTTCGAAGGTCTCGGTTGCTGCTTTATTGATAGGTCCCTTAACAAACTTCGTTAGATGCCTATATTAGGCAGTTTGAAAAACTCTGACACCAGATTTTATTACTTTGTTCGTTCCTTTTGACCCTCCTAGAGTTTATTACAACAACAGATATAGGTATAGAATTCACACCGAAACTCTCAAGTCCCTCTACTGATTAGTATACCAACCCTTGTAAAAGAAGCAACTAATTATGTAACTGCATTCTATGTTTTTATCGCTCCCAGTCCAGCAGGGAAGATATCTTATTAATATCAGTATGTAGGTACGATATAATGCGTATATTAACTGCCTCCGTGGTCTAGTGGTCTGAGCCATGGGCTCACGATCCGGAGGTCCCCGGTTCGATTCCCGAGGAGGAACACAAAATTGATATTTGCATATTTATCAGGTTGTGAGTTTTCCCCAGTTTGGTTAGGACAATGCAGGCTGAATCCACCTGATTGTCTGGAAGAAAACGGATTCCGTGCTTCGGAGGGCACGCTAAGCCGTCGGTCCCGGTCACTGTTTCTAATAGTGGTCGTTACTGGTCGATGTTGCTCCACGTCCGTAGAAACTACCTTAAAAACCCTACACGTGACCCCGGGCGGTGCTAAGAGTGCAACACAACCGGCTGCTGTGCACCTGTCCTCTGGACCTCGCAGCAAATAATGCCATACGATAAATAAATAAATATCAGTGTAGGAATAAACGTGACACTTCTTGATCACACCTCTACCAAAATATTGACCAAGATAGCAAAACACACATCGCGCTAAATGGGGTGGCAAACAAACTTATACAGGCCACATCGCGATAATAACTCGGCTTATCGATACCCACGTCAAATCGATATCTTATAGCTGTGCGTAGATGATAGAGTTGCCAGATGGGTTGAATTTTTCGGGTTATAAAAGGTGCAAGGGAGGGCGAAAACTTATAGGGGTTGCTCAGTCAAAGTAACTGAACAAATTTTACCAGGAAATTCTTTCAAAAGATGTTTATTTTTTTTAATTTTCCGTACAAAATGACCAACTCGACCAGACAATTTGTATGGAAAAGCAAAAAAAAACCATTTCCTGAAAGAACTCCTGGTGATAGTTGTTCAGTTTCCTTGACTGAATAACCCCTATCAGTTTTCAGTACGGTGTCTTTTACACTTCTTGATGATGATTAACCATGGATCACAGGAGGCCATTTTTCAGCAATAGACTTTTTATTCACTTCATGAAGTGAGTTTTCGAGTTGACTCGGGACCCGATGAACCCTGTGGACCGACATTTTTAGTGTAAAATGCAAAAATTGATTTTATTCTCTCATACAACTTGATTTCCCTCATATTCATCCTCGAAATGAGTTGTCGAGCCCAAAAAAATGCCAAATCAAAGAGTTTTTTGGCCGTACTTATTATATAATCTATCTGTACAAAAGTGGCTGAAAAGGTACGCCATTAAATTATGAGCAATCCGGCATCAAACGTCTATTTCCGAGAACCTGGAACGGCCACTTCCTTGACATGCATTGTAAGGCGCCACACTCGCACGTGTCGTCCTCAAGAAAGCCTTAATTTTTTTGAGTTGTTATTGTTGTAGTTGTTAAGTAGGTATCAGATTACACTCTGATATAAAAGTTGTTCTTCAATCTCCTATAAGGCCATCCCAAGACAACGTCCTAAGCTGAGGTTCGAGCCCCTTTAGGCGCCCATTAGCGAAGTTGTCATTTTTTCAAAGGGTGTGGATTGCATTAGCAAATCTCCGCATTAGCTCGGTTAAGCAACTGTTACAGAACAGTACAATGGCAAATAGGCCCAAAAAAAAGTGAATCTATTTGCAGAGTTTCTTTTACTTATCTGGCAACACTGAGAGGGGCTCATACTGGCGGCGCCCCGCTGGGAAAACTTGTCGAAGCAACAAGTAATTCGGACACACAATTATATTAGTGCGGGAGGGGCCGGCCAGAAACGGACTCAGGGTATTTAGAAAAATAACTGCCATGCTGGCATGGGAACGATAGAAGAGAATTCAGCTGTTTTTATTCCCGGACATACTGTAGAAGACAGTAGGAGATGATTTTTTTTTCTCGCCGTAAAAAGAAACCTACTTCTAGGTACGGATTCCGAACTGATAGGGGGTTCCATACCTAATGAAATCTTAGATTAGCCAAAAACTAAAGTCTTATAGTATAATTGGAGATTTGTATGTACTCAAGGTAGGTCAACTTGCACAATCTACACCATTCTAGATCTGTGATTATTTTCTTGAGTCCTTATTTCCGTTTGCATATTTTTTGCCAGTTCACTGGATCCAACGTTTAATTTAACAAGCTATTTGTAAAGAAAATTTTATCAAGAATGGTTTAGGATATTTAAACGTTTGATATTTATATATTGGATTTATATATAGGATTTAATTTCCTGTAAAGTACAAATAAATATACACTCGCTATTTCTATATTACTTACCTTTTACTTTTAAGAATAATATTTGGGCCGATTTTTTTTTATTTAATCTGTAACAAAAAGAAACAAATTATAGTGTTTAATGTACTCAAAAAGTGGAAAAATAATAATAATGTTATATCTGTTTGAACAAGGGATTACCATTTCCAAGTATTTTAAATTTGGCGAAATTCCCTCACATGGTATTATGTATTAATATGGTATTAATTAATGCTGTAAAATTGTACAAAAAATGGAAATTATTAACCAAATATTATTCATTATTAATACGTTAATTATGATTTAAATTCGACAACATGTTGAGCATAATTAATTAAAATCAACGAAATAATGTTATGATTTAATTATCGAATTAGCTAATTATGAAAACGAACGTTAACATGGAATTTATAATAAATTAACATCTAAATTATTTAAATTCTACGGTATGGTTTATTTTATTTATACTTACAGGATGTTGGGGATGGTGTTACGGAAACTCATAGGGGCGAAACTGAACAACTTTCACCAAGAAATTCTTTCAGGAAATAAAAAAAACAATTGCCCATGCAAATTGTTGGGTCAACGAGCACAATTATGTATAGGATAGTCTTTTTTTCCATTAAGTATTTCCTGGTGAAAGTTGTTCAGTTTCGTCCACTGAGCAACCCCTATCAGTTTGCAGGAAAGCTGCCCTTCACACCCTGTACAAAAGTAAAATAATATCATATTTCAGAGTTAAAAAATCCAAACAAAAATAGGGTGGGGAAATTTCGAGGCTTAACAAGTAAATTAGCAAAGCATGTTAATTATACGGATCCATTCAACTTCCGGTGTAAGTAGTTAATCCATACATTATGTTATGATGATAAGACAAGCAGAGATCTTCATCAAACTCCAAACAAATATGGCGAAGTTTGTCTTGACAACTTCGTAGAGATGGGACTTAATGAGTTAACTCACTGACGAGTCGACTCATTCATTTCATTATGAAAAGACAAGCCGATTTCATTATGATAAGACATGGCGAAGTTTGTCTTGACAACTTCGTAGAATTCATTAATATTAAGAAAAAGCAAAGGATTTTTCTATAAATGATTACACCTTACTTTTTTAGACTAATTCATTGTTCCCAAAATTACTTTTAATTTTAATCAGTAAACGAATCTTTTCCGTCAGTAATTATAGCTGTACACACCAAAAGGTCATCCTTCTTTGTTGGAAAGTTATAATTAGGAGTATGTTCCAATTATACTCTTTGGCAAAAAACGCCATATTTTGATGCAGACCCATATCAAAGTGAGGGCAAAATGGACTTCCTCGAGTGACCTTAGCAGAAATCGTTTAGGCTTTCCAATCAATATACAAGTATGTCTCGGGTAATCCATTGGTCCCTATAGATATGGCGATTGACCCGAATTTCATATTGAATATTTGACACGGTTAACTTGTTTGTTGTGAGACAAGGCTTGTGCCTCGACGTTTCGACCATACACGATGGTCTCGTTATCGCAATCGTGGAAACCTGTGGTTCCTGTGCGTCCGTACAGCAAGTTAAAAACGAAGATACAGTCAGTGCCGTGTGTTTGAACCTTTTGCTAAACGATATTCCACCAACACAAGAACCTGAGCTTGTGTCGACACCAGCGCCACCTGTCGCGCAGTCGGAGATCACACCTGACGTGCGGTGGTGTGTCAACTCCGAGCTCCTGAGGAAGACCATCGTATATGGTCGAAACGTCGAGGCACAAGCCTTGTCTCACAACAAACAAGTAAGCCGTATCAAATATTCAAAATGAATAACACTTGTTTATCGTTTAATAATAAAGAGCCGAATTTCATATCTTATTTCTGAAAACGAGCTCAATACATGATGCAAATAGGGGTAATTATGTATTCTTATGATATTTGGTTATTGTATTATAATAATTATTATTCGGAGGACGTATTTAGAATGTTTGTCTACACCGTAGCAAAGGTCTACAAATGATTGCCTACGGCGTAGCAAAGCTCTACGAAAAATACTGATATTATGTATGTATTTTACACTATAGGGCGCGAAAGTGTATTGCAAACTGAAAAGGGTAGTTCACTTAACGAATCTGAACAACTTTCAAAAAGAACATAAGTTCCATGGGGAAAGTTGTTCAGTGTCGTGAACTGAACACACCCTCAAAGTTTGTCGAATGATTTCAATTTCACCCTGTAGAATCATCGCTGATTTGAAAAGTCGCTACTAGCTTTTACTCTTCTGTGAGAATCACAGACCAAGAATTTATTAAGGTCAATGGCGGAACCCTTTCGACAAGTTTAATAAATAAACAGTCGGGATGGAAATAAGCGAGTAAATAATTTAGCAGCTGAGCGAGGTTTGGGGTTCCGCAGAGCATTCACTAAAACAAAACTGAATTAGGCCAAGCCACAATTATATTCGACCTTAAGGGTCAATTTAGACCGGGAAATGAAGCGACGCGACGTGGTGCGCACTTTTTAGTGCGTGATAATAATATATAGAACTTTATTTAATAAGCATAGAGATGGACATTTAATTGATAGAATGTCGAGAATTCCTAGAGGTACAACGAAAAAAGGCATCTTCAGGTAGCTTCGCTCCGCGTCGCGTCCCCTTAGTTCCATTACGTAGCTAGATTTCGTAGCTAGCTCGCGTCGCTTCCCAGTGTAAATTGACCCTTTGAAATTTCCCTACTTTTGCTGCTTTTCTTCCAGGGTATACTGTAGAGATCATTAAAAAAATGAAATTTGACTTTTGTTGCAGTTTATACGATGGCCTCACAACCTATCACTATAGCGACAGCAATGCACATTTTTGTTCATCTGAAGGGAAAAGAGGAAGAGGTCGACCTAGAAGAGCCTATATAGACCAAATCAAAGAGAAGATTGGGGTCACGTCGTATAGAGAAGTTAAAGAGAAGGCTGAATCCAGGGAAAGCTGGCGATTACTCCACCGACAAGAGCAAAGCTCTTAAATTGTGATGATGATGATAAAATAGTGCTAGGTATGTCGAAAACGCCTCATTTTATATCTTGGATTTTACGACACCCGCGGGAAAAGATAGAATAAGAAAGCGGTTCAAAATGTATTTTATAATTTAAAAAATACATATACGACGATTAACGAAGCTAAGTTCTACCTATGAAACTGAACGTACAACGTTTTATCCGCGTATCATTAAAAATTATCACTTCTGTAGGTTTGCTTTAAGAAATTTCTTATTAGAAATAAGCAGTGCCTGTTGTGTCCAAATTTTTTGTGTACAATAAATTGTTAAATAAATAAATAAACAAGCTTTTCTAAAACACCAACCCTATAGTTATTTTGAGCATGAAAGCAACACTTTTTTTTCGTATTGCGACTTTTTTTATCAGCAGCGCCTTGAGGAACGAGTAACCTGAAAAACTTATGTTCACGGTTTTCTATTTCATAACACGCAAATATAAATAAGTTTTCCACACATCTAAGAAACCGACCATGAAAGCCATGAGAAATGTTTTATGCAACCTTAGGATAGCAACACACCATGCAAGGTTCCTTTCAACAACTTGACAATGTTTTTTGTAATAGCTGCAGAAGGTTGCAACGCTACGTGACGTAGTGCCCAAACTTTGGTTGAGCCGATCCTTTTGCGAGTACGCATTTCCCCTAACACTCAGTATGTAAGGTCCACTAACACCAAGTATTGAAATAATTAAAATTTATTCTTCAACATAGATTCCATGGAATACTTATTAAATTACAATATAAACTTCGTATAGCATATATTATTGACCGAAATTCTCAAGAATCCGCGTGAAATCAACTGTTCAATCGCCGGAATTAGTGTATAGCATATGACTGAAGGTTCTGCCGCCGCCAACCGTAACGCAGGTGTGTTGGTACCCTAAGGCTCGTATTTATAAAGCGATCTCAAGATTGAGAGCAATATTAAGTATAAATTTGACAGATCGTTTTGTACTGAAATGACATTTCTGATACGGACTCAAACTCGCTGTCACTCTTGAGAGCTGATTATAAATACGGGCCTAAGATACAATACAATCACTTCCCTTTGGCTTGGAAAAAAAAATCTACTTGCACTTATTTGTGGAACAAGTAAGTACCTCACTATAGAAAAAGCTTATGTTTATAGTTTTGTTTCATAATTTTCATACAAAAAGCCATGAAGCTTTTTATGCAACCTTTAAGGAACACTTTGGAACTGCATTTCGTCACGCCACTGCACTTGACTTGCAGTAACTGCATTCACACATGCAACAGTTGCAGTGAAATAATTGCAGCTTTCTTGAAGCTAACGAATACATGGTGTTTGCAAAAATATAGCATAATATACAGGATGTAAAAAAAGTACTGCGTTCCTTTAAACCACATGTTCTACTAATGATAACAAACAACTTTCGCATAGCACAAAAATTTTAGCCCGACATAAAATTTTGCCTTGAATGAAAAAGACAATTTTTTTTTTTTTTTGAGCTAAAATTTTTGTGCTTTGGGAAAGTTGTTTGTTATTATCAGTAGAATATGTGGTTTAAAGGAACGCAGTACTTTTTTTTACACCCTGTATAGGTACACTGGCGTCTTCTCAGCTCATTATGTCCTTTCCGCTTTCCTATTCGCAAAATGTGCTATCTTAAAAACGTCCTTTTCACAAATGTTTTATCACAAAATGTCCTTTTTGTTTCAAATTAGGTTTTTTAAGGTTTGATTCCCAGTGTTACACAGTTACATAATTAATTAATCTTGATATTTAAACTGTGTTTGACACCCTATATTAAATAAGCACTTCTAATTAGTGATGCTCCCCTTTTGTTATCGATGCATTGTGTATACATACTATCGGTGTTATCTGAACTATCGATAAGCCTGACATAATAGTTATATCTTTTGATAAATCGATTAAGCATGAGATTGGTAACAAGTAGGAAGAGATTGATAATGATAATCTACTGAGTATGAAAAAGGGTAATTAGTAATAATATAAATGCTACAAAACTATAAGAAAAACAGCTGTTGGACTGACTAATGACTTGTCAATACTTATGTTTAGTGTTCGCCGAGAAATAAACAAGTATTAGTATGAAAAAAGCGCGAATCCGCAAGTCTAGTCTTAAGGAAAGTCAATACGTAAACTGTAAGCAAACCTTCAAAGAAATACATATATCGAATAGTCGACAAATTAAATATCGATAGACAACAACTTACGGCCCAACACTAAGGCTCGTATTTATAAAGCGCTCTCAAGATTGAGAGCAATATTAAGTATGGATTTGACAGATCGTTTTGTACTGAAATGACATTTCTGATACAAACTCAAACTCGCTGTCAGTCTTAAGAGCTGATTATAAATACGGGCCTAATTTAAAGCGCAGAAATTTTACGGCAGTTTCCTGTTTCTAGCAGTCAAATGCATTTGGCGCATTCGCAGGTCACATATCACTTCACATGCTACGAAGTAACCAACGAATGTGCAACGTTCCTAGGAAAATGTATGGCGATGTTTAAACCGTCTTGCGTCGTATTACCTACAACTATTTAGATATTTCTCTTTGAAGTAAGAAACTCAAATTATTGCTTTAATAACTTGTCGCACGAGTTTTGTAGTGTTCTTGTTGAAACATGAATAGAAAATCACTTAAAATTTCCAACAAACTAATACAGAAATCAAACAAAACTTAATGAGACGAACTTCATCATTTCATTCCAGTGGTACTAAAAGTTGCCATTCCAATATGCACTTAAAGCCCAACTTTAAGCTTGTTTTAAGTTTGTGCACGGAAGGGAAATGGTGCTCAAACTTTCCCGATGGGTATTAAAGTAATTTTCTGATTGGATTTTGATAGTCTGTTTGAATTCAACTTCCACGTTTTCCTTCGAGGTTTATCAGTATGCATTTATTTGGAACTAGCATTCCATGCGGTTGAGTAAAAGGGTTTACAAAGTTCACGTGAGCATTAAGGGCAGCAACACACCTGCGTAACGTTCGGCGCCAAAGATTCCATTTAACACCCTGTCAATTCCTTTTCCCATTGCCTTCAACAAGACTGCGGAAGATCCGGAACCTTCTGTCGAGCCGATCTTTCTGCGAGCACGCATTACCCCTAATGCTCGATATAATTACCACTTACAACCTGTATTACCATAAAACCTTGTATATCGCCATATAATTGACCGTCATTTAGCAAGATGCTGCGAAAAATCGACTTTTCTATCGGCGGGATTGGTGTCGTATAATACCGAAGGTTTTGCCGCCAAATATTATTATATGCAGGTGTGTTGCTACCCTAAGTATTTTGCCCGCGGGAACAAAAACTGTATTATACAACATGTAACAAAAAGGGTATATGCATCGTGAAATGTGTGAATCTACCCATGAAACTGAACAACTTTCCCTAAGGAACATAGGTCGAAATACGAAAAAAAAAATGACTTCCCATACTAAATGCTCTATCGGCTGATGCATTTTATATGGAAGGTCAAATTATTATTTTTTTAGTTTTACGACCTATGTTCCTTAGGGAAAGTTGTTCAGTTTCATGGGTAGATTCACACATTTCACGATGCATATACCCTTACTGTTACACGTTGTATAATATGCTATCTATTTGTTTATCTCTTGGATGTACCTACTAAACTAAGTAACAAAAGACAACAATACCGTTTTTAATAATCTTTAGGTATATAGCTCAGGGCATACGCAAACATTTTTCTATGCTTAGGGTAAGGCCTATATATCTCTATCTTGCTTGTTTATCGTTCCCAGTCGGGCTTGAAAGTTTAATAAGAAGAATATAATTTATACAACCACAAAATTATATTCCATTTGAAAAGGGTTTGACAACTCTACCCTTTGTCATGAAATATTAACGTGCTCTTTGAAGTCAGTCATATAAGCGGTTATAACGCTACTGAGCTGATAATCTACTAGCCTATGGGATCAAGAGGGTAATGGGCTAGGGAGCCGCTAAAATTAAAAATCTTAATTTGACGTCACTAAACCAAATTGGTATTCTGAGCGTAATACTGTCAAATTCAAACCATCATCTCCCTAGCATTTTCCCGTATTTCTCGGGGTGGGCTACCTAAGCTAGAGATTGAACGAGGATACTGGTTTTTATACAGAGCGATTGCCATCTGACCTCCGCAACCCAGAAGAGAAACCAAACCCTATCCTAGATTAGGCTTTTGCCAGATTAGCAAGCAGCTGTCAAATTCAAATGACATAGCTAAGTCGAGTCACGACTTATTTTTCCTAACTAATAGGGATAGCCGGTAGAGGGGTTAAAAACTGAGAACTAAATGGCGCCACTGTTGAGTGTTCCCTTTTCCTGTGATTGGTCAATAATCTGTCAATATCAATATCAATGTCAGTTTTGTGTCTTCTCATTGGTCTTTTTTGGAACACTCAACAGTGGCGCAATTAGCTTCGCGATTTTATCCCCATTGAAAACAGGGGACATTGAACAAATTTTACGTGAGGAATCAACAAAGGAAAATACACAGTACTTGCTCAAAAGTTTCAACAGAGCATTTCTAAAATTTCAAAGGAAACTCGAGTGAGTCATTATTTGAAAACTCCTTCCTACTCCAAGGTTCCCTGTTTTCAATGGGGATAAAATCGCGAAGCTAATTGCGCCACTGTTGAGTGTTCCAAAAAAGACCAATGAGAAGACACAAAACTGACATTGATATTGATATTGACAGATTATTGACCAATCACAGGAAAAGGGAACACTCAACAGTGGCGCCATTTAGTTCTCAGTTTTTAACCCCTCTACCGGCTATCCCTATTAGTTAGGAAAAATAAGTCGTGACTCGACTTAGCTATGTCATTTGAATTTGACAGCTGCTTGCTAATCTGGCAAAAGCCTAATCTAGGATAGGGTTTGGTTTCTCTTCTGGGTTGCGGAGGTCAGATGGCAATCGCTCTGTATAAAAACCAGTATCCTCGTTCAATCTCTAGCTTAGGTAGCCCACCCCGAGAAATACGGGAAAATGCTAGGGAGATGATGGTTTGAATTTGACAGTATTACGCTCAGAATACCAATTTGGTTTAGTGACGTCAAATTAAGATTTTTAATTTTAGCGGCTCCCTAGCCCATTACCCTCTTGATCCCATAGGCTAGTAGATTATCAGCTCAGTAGCGTTATAACCGCTTATATGACTGACTTCAAAGAGCACGTTAATATTTCATGACAAAGGGTAGAGTTGTCAAACCCTTTTCAAATGGAATATAATTTTGTGGTTGTATAAATTATATTCTTCTTATTAAACTTTCAAGCCCGACTGGGAACGATAAACAAGCAAGATAGAGATATATAGGCCTTACCCTAAGCATAGAAAAATGTTTGCGTATGCCCTGAGCTATATACCTAAAGATTATTAAAAACGGTATTGTTGTCTTTTGTTACTTAGTTTAGTAGGTACATCCAAGAGATAAACAAATAGATAGCATATTATACAACGTGTAACAGTAAGGGTATATGCATCGTGAAATGTGTGAATCTACCCATGAAACTGAACAACTTTCCCTAAGGAACATAGGTCGTAAAACTAAAAAAATAATAATTTGACCTTCCATATAAAATGCATCAGCCGATAGAGCATTTAGTATGGGAAGTCATTTTTTTTTTCGTATTTCGACCTATGTTCCTTAGGGAAAGTTGTTCAGTTTCATGGGTAGATTCACACATTTCACGATGCATATACCCTTTTTGTTACATGTTGTATAATACAGTTTTTGTTCCCGCGGGCAAAATACTTAGGGTAGCAACACACCTGCATATAATAATATTTGGCGGCAAAACCTTCGGTATTATACGACACCAATCCCGCCGATAGAAAAGTCGATTTTTCGCAGCATCTTGCTAAATGACGGTCAATTATATGGCGATATACAAGGTTTTATGGTAATACAGGTTGTAAGTGGTAATTATATCGAGCATTAGGGGTAATGCGTGCTCGCAGAAAGATCGGCTCGACAGAAGGTTCCGGATCTTCCGCAGTCTTGTTGAAGGCAATGGGAAAAGGAATTGACAGGGTGTTAAATGGAATCTTTGGCGCCGAACGTTACGCAGGTGTGTTGCTGCCCTTAATGCTCACGTGAACTTTGTAAACCCTTTTACTCAACCGCATGGAATGCTAGTTCCAAATAAATGCATACTGATAAACCTCGAAGGAAAACGTGGAAGTTGAATTCAAACAGACTATCAAAATCCAATCAGAAAATTACTTTAATACCCATCGGGAAAGTTTGAGCACCATTTCCCTTCCGTGCACAAACTTAAAACAAGCTTAAAGTTGGGCTTTAAGTGCATATTGGAATGGCAACTTTTAGTACCACTGGAATGAAATGATGAAGTTCGTCTCATTAAGTTTTGTTTGATTTCTGTATTAGTTTGTTGGAAATTTTAAGTGATTTTCTATTCATGTTTCAACAAGAACACTACAAAACTCGTGCGACAAGTTATTAAAGCAATAATTTGAGTTTCTTACTTCAAAGAGAAATATCTAAATAGTTGTAGGTAATACGACGCAAGACGGTTTAAACATCGCCATACATTTTCCTAGGAACGTTGCACATTCGTTGGTTACTTCGTAGCATGTGAAGTGATATGTGACCTGCGAATGCGCCAAATGCATTTGACTGCTAGAAACAGGAAACTGCCGTAAAATTTCTGCGCTTTAAATTAGGCCCGTATTTATAATCAGCTCTTAAGACTGACAGCGAGTTTGAGTTTGTATCAGAAATGTCATTTCAGTACAAAACGATCTGTCAAATCCATACTTAATATTGCTCTCAATCTTGAGAGCGCTTTATAAATACGAGCCTTAGTGTTGGGCCGTAAGTTGTTGTCTATCGATATTTAATTTGTCGACTATTCGATATATGTATTTCTTTGAAGGTTTGCTTACAGTTTACGTATTGACTTTCCTTAAGACTAGACTTGCGGATTCGCGCTTTTTTCATACTAATACTTGTTTATTTCTCGGCGAACACTAAACATAAGTATTGACAAGTCATTAGTCAGTCCAACAGCTGTTTTTCTTATAGTTTTGTAGCATTTATATTATTACTAATTACCCTTTTTCATACTCAGTAGATTATCATTATCAATCTCTTCCTACTTGTTACCAATCTCATGCTTAATCGATTTATCAAAAGATATAACTATTATGTCAGGCTTATCGATAGTTCAGATAACACCGATAGTATGTATACACAATGCATCGATAACAAAAGGGGAGCATCACTAATTAGAAGTGCTTATTTAATATAGGGTGTCAAACACAGTTTAAATATCAAGATTAATTAATTATGTAACTGTGTAACACTGGGAATCAAACCTTAAAAAACCTAATTTGAAACAAAAAGGACATTTTGTGATAAAACATTTGTGAAAAGGACGTTTTTAAGATAGCACATTTTGCGAATAGGAAAGCGGAAAGGACATAATGAGCTGAGAAGACGCCAGTGTACCTATACAGGGTGTAAAAAAAAGTACTGCGTTCCTTTAAACCACATATTCTACTGATAATAACAAACAACTTTCCCAAAGCACAAAAATTTTAGCTCAAAAAAAAAAAAAAATTGTCTTTTTCATTCAAGGCAAAATTTTATGTCGGGCTAAAATTTTTGTGCTATGCGAAAGTTGTTTGTTATCATTAGTAGAACATGTGGTTTAAAGGAACGCAGTACTTTTTTTACATCCTGTATATTATGCTATATTTTTGCAAACACCATGTATTCGTTAGCTTCAAGAAAGCTGCAATTATTTCACTGCAACTGTTGCATGTGTGAATGCAGTTACTGCAAGTCAAGTGCAGTGGCGTGACGAAATGCAGTTCCAAAGTGTTCCTTAAAGGTTGCATAAAAAGCTTCATGGCTTTTTGTATGAAAATTATGAAACAAAACTATAAACATAAGCTTTTTCTATAGTGAGGTACTTACTTGTTCCACAAATAAGTGCAAGTAGATTTTTTTTTCCAAGCCAAAGGGAAGTGATTGTATTGTATCTTAGGCCCGTATTTATAATCAGCTCTCAAGAGTGACAGCGAGTTTGAGTCCGTATCAGAAATGTCATTTCAGTACAAAACGATCTGTCAAATTTATACTTAATATTGCTCTCAATCTTGAGATCGCTTTATAAATACGAGCCTTAGGGTACCAACACACCTGCGTTACGGTTGGCGGCGGCAGAACCTTCAGTCATATGCTATACACTAATTCCGGCGATTGAACAGTTGATTTCACGCGGATTCTTGAGAATTTCGGTCAATAATATATGCTATACGAAGTTTATATTGTAATTTAATAAGTATTCCATGGAATCTATGTTGAAGAATAAATTTTAATTATTTCAATACTTGGTGTTAGTGGACCTTACATACTGAGTGTTAGGGGAAATGCGTACTCGCAAAAGGATCGGCTCAACCAAAGTTTGGGCACTACGTCACGTAGCGTTGCAACCTTCTGCAGCTATTACAAAAAACATTGTCAAGTTGTTGAAAGGAACCTTGCATGGTGTGTTGCTATCCTAAGGTTGCATAAAACATTTCTCATGGCTTTCATGGTCGGTTTCTTAGATGTGTGGAAAACTTATTTATATTTGCGTGTTATGAAATAGAAAACCGTGAACATAAGTTTTTCAGGTTACTCGTTCCTCAAGGCGCTGCTGATAAAAAAAGTCGCAATACGAAAAAAAAGTGTTGCTTTCATGCTCAAAATAACTATAGGGTTGCTTAGATTCTTAGAAAAAGCTTGCTTTATTTATTTATTTAACAATTTATTGTAC